>OU898283.1:94200631-94257622 GCA_918026665.1 Diabrotica balteata | reverse complement strand
ATTGGTCATGGTAATTGCACGGGTGTGTACATGCTGTGTGTTCCAATTTCGGCCCATATCTGTTCCAATAGGGGAAAATGTAATATTTTTCATTTAATCGGAAATATTTATTAATTTGCTAGTGGCAACCAATTTAAACCCGATGACTTAAGTGTAATAAACACGTTCCAAAAAACACCACAGTGTGAGTGCGAAGTATCCTAGATGATATGTTGCGCTCAGTAGATAGCCTCATATGGCAGAGTACCTGAACAAAATTTTGATTTGATTACTGATGTCAATGAAGAATAATAAACTTCCACTATGTAAAAAAGAAAAACAAAAACTTCACCGCCATTTCGAATTAGTGATTAATCACGAAAGAAGAGTGCAGATCTGTAAACGAAAGTCTATCAGAAAACCAACGACATATGTAAATATCACTCTAACAACCCAACATTTAGACATATGACTATGGAAGAGTTGAGCGCCACTATTTTTAGAAGAAAAATAGTAAAACAAAGCAGAGGTGAACAAATGAATAAAAATCAAAAGAAATGGAATATATAGAAATATATTGAAGTGACATTATATACGTTATAAGAACCAGTAAAGACATGCTACAATGCGAATACAAACAGACATGTGCTCATTTACCCGTACCAAGATAGCCACTCCAGAGGGTGACACTTAAAAAATAATAAAATCCTCAACCACATATGAAAAAGAGCTCAAAACTTGCTCGAAAACTTACTTCAAAACTCACTCTCACACCTCTTATTTGATAACTCTTATTGTATAGAAGTATTTAGATGACGGTGGCATTTCCTTTATCGGCGGAGAATGACTATGTTTGGATTGGACTGAAATTCTTTCAGGTTTTTTTCTCGGTGGCTAATGCGTAATAGGAGGCTTGGGTTTTTAAGAACTTTAGCGATGCAGTAATAATCGACGTAGTTCAATCCGGAAGCCTGTTGAGTTTAATATTAATTCTTGTAATAGTACTAATCTTAGCTTTAGGTTACTTATGCTGCTATGTTCTTTTTTAAACAATATTTTATTTTAGCCTGATTCCATCATCAATTGTTGGTTAACATGGTTGGCAGTATCTTGCAGTATCTACGAGATGTTCACCAATTTTGAGTCAGTTGCTTTAAACTCCCACTCAGTGGCAAATTTGCTTAACAATTGTATGAAGCATCGATGTTCCGAAGACTTTGCTGCAAAGTTTTGAAATTTTTATACCGGTAAGTGACAGTAAGATAATTCAAATTTCTATACTATACATTGAATGCCAGTATCATACATAAACATATCACAAAACCAAAACTTCGATTCTAAAATGGACTTACAGATTATAGAAATTTACCAAAACCTTGACATGTGGTATGAAAAGCAAATATTGAGAGAGAACTACTCAATTTGATCAAAGTAAGAAAAATTGGATACCTCGGCCATATTGAGAGAAAAAAATACGCAATCCCTCAACATTCATCCTGAAAGATTGAAGCAAGAGAGGATAGCCCAAACAAATGTCGTAGGCTACAAACAATAAAAAATCGACAGGCATAAAATAACACATGCGATCTTTTGCATGCCGCAGAAGATATACGTCGGGCCTTAAGATAAGTCGCCAACGCACTATATGTGCACGGCACTATAAGAAGAAGATGACATGTGGTATTATTGAAAAAGGTGGAAAATATCATGGACACAATATGTAACAAACACGAAAGATTTAAGAAAGGTAAAAAAGAAACTCTACTGGAATCAGACCGCATACATGAAGAATTACGGAGAAAAACAGATCACATATAAAAATACTACGTGGATTAGACAGGATGTATCCTATCGCCGTTGATATTTAATATGTACTCAGAGAAAATTTTTAACGAGGTTCTTTACGGAATAGACGAAGCATCCTTGCTAAATGAAAGAATAAAACAATGTTAGATATCCGACGCAACCATGGTGATAGCAGATAGTTTAGAAGGACTTCAGAAGCTAATGGACGAATAAACGAGTTACATCCAACAGTATACGACTAAACATTATACCCACAAACGAAACAACATGATTATCAGCAAGAGAATATAAACGTGCACATCTATATATTAATGGGAGCAATAGAGCGAGTAAAACAGTATTGTACCTGGAACTATATTTAACGAACAGTGGAGCAATTTACAGGAAATAAAGTCCGCATAGAAACAAGAAACGTCTTTAACAAAATACGCCATTTTCAAATCACAACATATCCCTTGATACAAAAATGAACATTGAGATTGCATGTTTTCTCTGTTTGTAGTACGGCGAGGCATGACGCTTACAGAACGCCACTATTAAAAAACTTGAAGCAGTTGAGATGTGCTTTATTAAAGAATGCTGAGAATATCTGACAAAGATCACGAACAAGAAAGTTCTAGAAAAATGAAGAAGTAACAAGAATTGGGTGTTTTACGATCAAACGCATAAATTGCATATCTGGACACGTTATGAGAAATCAGCACCGTTACTCCCTGCTACAGTCTATATTGCAAGGTAAAGTCAATAGGTAGCGAGACCCTAAAGGAGAATATCATGGCTGCGAAGTTTAAGAACATGGTTTAAAAAATCTCAACGGAGCTGTTTCGAGCCGCACGAGCAAGGTTATATTGCAATATATTTCCAACATCCGAAACGGATAGATCCAGAAGAGAAAAAAAAGAAAAAAAAAATACTAACACTAAAAGGAGAGACAAAGAGACTACTTTAGTCACATACCTAAAACTGACAAAAAAAAAAGACGTAAAGGAAAAAAGGACCGGAGAGAACCCAAGTCTTTGAAAATTTTAACCAGTGAGTGAAACCAACAATAGAACCCTTGAGAACTGCTGCAGACAGAGTAAAATGGACCGTTAATGTTTTAAGATAGTTTCATCCTTTCTCAAGATCTTCGTAAAAAAATTATCTGTATCATCAAAGATTATACAGAACTTTAATAAATGTAACAAGTTTTTGTCAACATTTAGAGCAAAGAAAACACTACCTACATAAACTTTATGACATTTAATACAGCTAAAGCCTAAGAAAACATTACCTAAATAATCTTTAACAATTCCCATCCCAAAAACACTTAATAACGAGCATTTCCACATCTAATTCTACATCTAATTATTTCTTCACAGCGACGAGGCATGCTTCGTCCTGATTAAATCGTATCCCAAACTTCTCTCACCATATCTTCAATGTCATCAAGAAAGACGGTAGTAAATTGTCGACTCCTGAGTTGGCGATCGATAATATGCGACAAATTCCTATGAGATTTAAATCAGGATTGTGCGGGTGCTAGTATGGTTGTATTCCACACTCGTCGAAATAATCACGGACCGCACGTGCAACATGTGGTCGACGTTATCATGCATTAAAAGAAAATTATTTTCTATGTAAGGAGCAAATGGAACTACAGGGTTACACAAATGTCCTGTAATATACCTTTCACTTGTTAAGGAACTTCTTTGCAAATCAACAAGGTCGTTCGCGCTGTACGAGATATTCCTCCCCAAATGACTACAGATCCTCCATAGAATAAAGTAATACGTCACATGTTGCACTTGGCGCTCTCTGGCAAATTGTAATCTACTTCTACGATGATTTACTTTTAAGCTGCTGCTCTGACGTATCCTTATATGCAGATCTTGTTAAGCGAGACGCCTTTCTATAGTGTTTCTACTAAATGTGAATATTATGAACATCTGCCACTTGTATTGTGTAAACGTTCTCTTATAGCACGAAGTCGATAAAACTGATCTTGACTAGTTGTTTGAGTCTCCCTCTTCCTTGTCCACGCTGACTCGTATAGTCGGTTGTTTTCTCGAAAACGTTGAATGACTCCGACTCTACAAGTAAATTCTCGAAGCATTCGCCTGCATCGATATATTGAAGTTTTAAAACAGCTACTATTTAGCACGTATAATACACGTGGACGTAAATAACACGTACTCGCCCGCTGTATGCTTGTGATTCTGGAAGGACGAAAAGCTATTTGTTTATGCTTGTTAACTCATTGAAAACACAAAGTTTAAAAAAAAAAAAAATTTTTTCAATAGTAAATTGCCGAAATAGGTTCAAACTTTCTATTTATGTGCAGCTTTTAGAGAAAAATCTACCATGTAAAAATTATGAGGACTAAAAGTTAGACGAAGTCTTCGATTTCTCGACTTCAAAATTTGAATAACTTTTAAACTATAATATTGTTATATATATAATATATATATATATATATATATATATATATATATATAGATATATATAACATATATAGCATTTTTAATCTATTTTTAATGTACTTTACGACGCACTAATTTTTTTTTTATAAAAAAAATTGTTAATAAAAATTGGTACTACTTTTTGGTAATGGGGGACCATGGACGTATAAACATAGAAGGACAGCTATAAGATACCTTTAACACACAATGTTTTGAAGCTTCGATAGAATGTGATGCTTCGCAATGAGCATAAGCGTGCTTGAATTATTACTCGCGGGTAATTATTCAGATTTTAAAAATTGGAAGTAGTAATAATGTATAAAAACACGTTCAAAGAATTAAAAAAACGAGAATTTAACTATTAAACAAATCACGTCTTTATAGAAAAATTAAAATACAATTTTATTTGCTTTAAAATTAATACAATAAAATATAGTTGAATTCAAGTTAATTTTTAATAGGTACAAATAATGCTACAATAAAAAATCTTGATGTTTTCTCCTAAATTTGCTACCAAAATAGTTCGATCGTCAATATTATTTGGAAACCTACATAGAAAAATAAATGAGTTTTATTCAATTCACTATTTATTTGCATCCATGAGAAATATTAAATTAAAAAGGTACAAATAGATCTTTTTAATTAGATGATGTTTACTTACAATTTAAAAATGTCTACTAATTTCATGAACTATAATATCTTATTTAATACATTAATGAGAATAAAACCCAATGGTACGCTATTAAAATGTAAACAAACACGCTTCCTCATTTCCTCATCTTAAATAATGTAAATTTTATGTACTTACAAATGATAATGAGAGATCGGGATGTAAAATATTTCGTTTATTTTATTTCACTTTACACAAATACACATCAACATATAGCCAAAATGTCGAAAAACAACATTTTACTAAAAAATAAGCAAACATGGAACAGCATTTGAAGTTTGACGTAGATCCATAAACGGAGAAATGTAAACAACCGTTGCCATTTATAAATAGTTTTCCAGTGCTTCTACATATAAAATAATTTATGATATCTAAATTATACGTATATTATTAAATGATAATGTGCACACTTTATATTTTTGATTACAATTAAATATATAATCTAACCAATAAATTATTATTTTGGGTTGATAGCACCTGTAGAGTATAAAATACGGAGTAATATTTTCAGCGACTCGCGAATAAGAAATTTTAAAACAAAGGTGACAACAGCTGAAGGTGCTGAGAATGTGACCTATTCAAAGAATTTTGACTTCACAATTTTATGTAAATAACTGAGTCCATCTGTGTTTATACGTCCATGTGGGGGACCATTCGCATTCAGTGAAAAATGTTACATAAGATAGAATAATTTATAACATTCACCCTTCCATGCATCTAAGATGTTTTCATCTATGTTGTTTCTAACATCCTTTTTGTCCTCTCTGTATCAGGTCTTGTTTCTGCCGCGTATGTCATTATTGGTCTGATGACTGTTTGTAAATTCTGCTTTTGTTTCTTTCCCGATATTTTTATTTCTCCATATTGTTTCATTTAGGCAGCCTGGTCTCTGTTTGCTCTATTCACTTGATCTCTTCCACTTCGGTTTCGAGGTTTCCGTAGCTAGATAATGTGATGCCTAGATTTTTAAACTCCATCATCTGACCTTCCAGCTCCAATTTACATCGTAATAAATTTGCTGTTGTAACCATGCATTGTGTCTTTGTTGGAGAAATTAAGATGTTAAATTTTCTGCGGTTATATTAAATTGGTGCAGCATACGTTTAAATCATCTTCACTTCGGAGAGTATTATTGCGTCGTCTGCATAGCAGATTATTTTAACTAACAATAAATGTAACAATAAAACACTGAAAACTTTCTTTTCAAACTTCCACAAAATTTATTTTAAATCTTATCACTACAGCTGTTTCGGCTGATTGCCTTTCTCAAGTGATCTATTTTTGGCTTGGGTTTACAAATTTATAGTCTCTAATGAAATAGGTTGAGGAGGGGAGAACTGTTTGTCTCAAGTTGGTCATTCAGAATTATATCTGTGTTTTTTAATTTGTTGATTTCCATAGATTCTAACAAAGATAGCTTAAGGCCTTTATTTTGAATGTGAAGAATTTTAAATTTGTCATTAAAAGAATGATTATGATCTAGAAGGTGAAGTGCGTATGTCGAATCTGTTTTTCTATTCTTGAAAGCCTTTTATGTTGTGCTATTCGTTTATCAAAGTTTCTACCAGTTTGACCAATGTAAGTTTTTGGGCAGTCGCCACATTGAAGTTTGTACACACCACTATTTAAGTGTTTTTTATTTTGGCTCTTGTTATTTTTAATATATTATCAATCAATCAGATTATTTTAAGTTGGTTTTCTCCCATTTGGTATCCTTTTTAGTTATCTTGGTATCCTTTTACTTTTTTTAATATTTCATCCATAATCAGGTGAACAATAGAGGACTCAATGAATCTCTCTGTCTTACCTCATTGCCAGTTTCAATAGGGTCGGTTAGTTCTTCTTCTACTTTTACTTTTATTGTGTTGTTTTGGTAGATATTTTCGATCGTTTTGATTATTCCTAGAGGTATCTCTCTTGCGTATAGAAAGTGGATAACGTCTTTTGATTTGACCCGGTCAAATGTCTTTGTAAGGTTCACGAAACATAGATATTCCAGTTTGTTGTATTCTAATAATTTCTCTTGCTCTTGGCTCATTATAAATATAGCGTCGGTGGATGATCTTCCCGACCTAAAACCTTGTTGTTCTTCTGCTAGTATTATAATTTCATTCAATTTATTTTTCACTTTGGTTGTTAATTTTAGTGTTGTGTTTAATAAATTAATTTCTCTGTAATTTTCCGTGTTCGATTTGTCTCCCATTTTGAAGATAGGTATTAGATAGAGAATATTAGAGAGATTAGGATGCTTGATCTCCATTCTTGAGGAATTTTGTTTTGTTCTATTTTTTGGATTAGTTTTAATAGTTGTTTGGTAAGATCTGGTCCTCCTTACTTTAAGAATTCGTTCGGTATTCTGTCCTCTCCTGGTGATTTTCTATTTTTTATTTCCTTAATGCTTCCTTTACCTTTTCCTCCTCAATATTTATTTCTTTGTTTGTCGTCATCTCTGGTATTGGTGATTCAATATAGTCACCTTTAGCAAATAGGGATCGAAAGTAGTCTACCCATGTTTCCTTCTGAATATGTTTCGTTTTTATTAGTTCGTTCATCTCTTTTCTTTGTCCTCTGATCATTCTCCATATTTATTTTTGTGTTCCGTAGAAGTCGTGTTCCATCTGTTTTGAGAAAACTCTGCCAGTGTTCATTTTTTATTTGTCTAACTGAAGTATTCGTTTCATTTCTGATTCTTTGATAGTGGTTGTATGCCTGTTGTGTTTGTATCTGTATTGTAAAAAGGATTTCTTCTTTTCTTCACATTTCGTCTTCACTTTCTCTCTAAACCATGGTGTTTTCTTTTTGATATGTTAGTGTTCGTTACTTTCCTCTCTCCAAGTGATTAGGTTTTGATAATCTGATTTGATAATACAGGGAAAGATTCAAGGAAGAAGATCTGTTGGCCGAAGGCAGAACTCATGGTTAAAGAATCTACGTGATTGGTACCAATGCAGATCGATTGATTTGTTTAGAGCAGCAAGTTCTAAAATAAAAATAGCCATTATGATTTCCAACCTCCGTAGGGAGACGGCACTCTAAGAAGAAGTGATTAGGTTGCTGCGTTAATTATGTTATTTTTGAGTTTTTCCCAGCTTTCCTCGATGTTATCGTTATCTAATATTTCATATAATAGAAATATAATATCGTTATCTAATATTTCATATTTCAATAATATTCCGTAGATTCCGTATTTAGTGTTTCGACTTTGATTTTTGTTTGTGTTGGCGCCGCTATTTTAGGTGTGAAGTATTTCAGGATTATTCTTATTTTAGATAATACTAGGCTGTGGTCGCTACCTACATATGCTGAGTTGAGGCATCATACGTCGATTATTTTTGATGGATGTATATCTCTGTTGATTATAACAAAATTTATCATAGATCTTTGTCCACGGGTGTTATTAAATGTATATTTGTGTTGGTCGTTGTGGTCAAAAATGTGTTGTTTATTCTTAGTTCTTTATTTGTGCAGAAGTTGATCATCAGTTGTCCATTTTCGTTCTTAACATTCTCGTTATGTTTTTGTTTAATGACGGGTATTACTTGATTGCCTATTCGAGCGTTAGTATTACTTGATTGCCTATTCGAGCGTTAAAATCCCCAATATTATCATCTTTCATTGGTCATAAAACGCTTCCCTTGTTGTTTGAGGCTTGTTATTTTCTGTTATCTGAAGCATTATTTTAGTTATTGTATATTATTTTATATAATTTTATTCTAATTATTTCATTTTCTTGTAGGGTAACGCACTAAGATATTTTTTAGAATTTCTAAATTTGTGCTTAACTGGTACTAGAGATACTACATTTCTCACATCAAAATTAGAAACTTTTAAATCGTGCGTAGGCCAGTCCAGAAGATTCAGTATTATCACCGATAATGACCATGAGATGACATATTTAACCAATAAAATCTGGCTAGAAAGTACAGCACTTGATCTACTGTCCTCGGCACTACAGTACAATATGAATTCATTTTATGAACAAATTCTTCTCGTCGAACGATTATCACAAATGAATTTAAAGGAGTTTATTCGTTGTCCAGATCTAAGTAATCTACTTGAGATTCTTAAAATCATACATGGTTCTAACAGTGATATTAGATTCGACATTGAAGCATTTTTACACGAAAAAGACGAGCTTACGGCTGTAGATGACTGCTTGAAAGCTCTCTTAAACAATCATTTATTTGAAGCTGCTTTAAAAATAGCTAAAATCCAAGATATGCCTGTTGATATTGTGTTAGTTAAGCAGTGGGAGTATAAATTTGAAAATCGCGACGGCAACGAAGTACAATTTTGGTTGCAATGTAATCAAGAATTTGAATTACATAGTGTGTCAGCAGATTGCGTTGTTGAATACTTTTTAAAGTATATAGAGAAAGTTGAAACCAAGTAAGTATTAATAAGTGATTATAAAGGGTGTTCCAAAATTTACGTAAGATTTAAATTGAATATACAGTTTTTTTTTTAGATTGTAATTTTATGATCATAAAGTACATAGGATAGGGGGTTATGTATGGAATAGCATATTAGGAAGATGACTTCCTTGGCTTTGCTGGCATACGCACTCTTTTGTCGAAACTTTCCATGACTATTTTATATAACTGTGGCTGAAGTTCATTGATACAGCGTTGAATTTTCTCCTTCAATGTGCGAGTGGTTGTAGTCTTGTCGGCCAGACCTTTGACTTAAAACAACTGCATAAAAAATCCAATGGTGTTAAATCATACGATCTAGGAGGCCAATTATATTCACCGAAACGACCAGTAAATGTCTCGTGTAACTCTGTTATCATGTTGCGATATTGAGCACTAGTAACAATCACTGTTTGATCAGCCTCATTTTCAAAGAAGTTTTGCTCCAATGATGCCACCTGCCCAAAATCTGAACCAAACAGTGACAGGTTGTGAATGTATTTTTTTACCAAATACGGCAATTTCGAAGATTAACAAAGCCATTAAGGTGAAAATGTGCTTCATCGTTCAATAATCATTCAACGAACTCTCTTCTCTGTGCATGGTCATTAGGCTTTAATTTTTGTATCAATTGGACATTGTAAGCATGGAGATGCAGATCTTCAGTGAATATACGCTGTAGAGAGCTTCTTCAAATTTTTCAACGATTCCGAATTGGTGTTTCTGGACTTTAACTAACACGTTCATGCACTGCTTCGATATTGGCATTTGAGCGATTTGTTTTTGGACGACCACTGTGTTTAGCACCAGTAATTGATCCAATCTACCTGAATTTTTCAATTACTCTCGTTACAGTTGAAAAAGGTAAATAAATATTCCTACCATAGTTTGTACGAAATTTTCGAACTGTGGCCTGCAAACATTCATTATTTGGAGTATTGTTTAACACAGAAACCGCATTGTTTCCTCGTGTAACGCTCTATTATTTCTAATCCTAAACTGTCAGCTGTCAAACTGTTTTTTAAACCAATACTTTACTATTGACAAATTAAGCCAAATTCAAATCTTGTGTGAATTTTGGGACATCCATTACTAATTTATTAGTAATGTTTTTCTCTGCTCGCTTCATATATTCAGATAGATTCTCTATTTTCCGATATTTTATATCCTAAATACAATAATTTCTTCTTAAAAAATTCGCATTTGTTAGGATTCACGTTTAAATTATTTTTTCTAATAGTGAGCTATTTCTTCTTCTTCTAATGCCACTCCTAGAGGAGATTGGAAATCATCATGGCCACTGCGACTTTGTTAGCAGCGCGCCTAAAGAGTTCAATCGAACTACACCCGAACCATTCACGTAGATTACGAAGCCACGATATTTTTCTTCTTCCCACACTTCTTTTGCCCTTAATTTTGCCCTGCATGATGTTTCTTAAAAGTTCGTACTTTTCACCTCTCACAATGTGCCCCAAGTATTCCATCTTTCTAGTTTTTATCTCATTTAGAATTTCGCATCTTTTGTCTAAAGTTTGGAGTACTTGCGTGTTAGTGACGCGGTCCATCCATGATATTCTGAGAATGCGCCTATAGTACCACATCTCGAAAGCTTCGATGTTTTTTATGGTCAACTGTTTTAGTGTCCAAGCCTCAACTCCATATAACAGGGTAGAAAAGACATAACACCGCAGCATTCGTATTCGTAACTTTATATTGATATCACGATTGCAAAAGAGTTTGCGCATTTTATTAAAGACTGATCTAGCGATTTCTATTCTACATCTAATCTCTTTTGTTTGATCAGTATCGTCTGTGATCCAAGCACCTAGATATTTATAACAGGGCACACTCTCAATCGTTGTATTGTCTATTACAAGATTAGCTCTGATGTTCTTTGATTTCGTGATTACCATAAATTTAGTTTTTTTCAAATTAATTTTCAAGCCGTAACTGTTACAGTATATATTGAGACTTTGAACGAGATGTTGTAGTTCTACTAGCGTTCCCGTTAGGAGAACTGTATCGTCAGCATACCTTATATTGTTGATCGTCTCACCATTTATTATTAGACCAAGATCTTCTTCCTCGAGTGCTTGTTCACAGATAGCTTCACTATACAGATTAAATAAAAGTGGCGATAAGATACATCCCTGCCGGACTCCTCGACGGATTTGAATTTCTTCTGTTAGTCTGCCCTCAACCTTGACATTTACTGTTTGATTCCAATATAGATTGCATATCATTCGAATATCTCGGCTGTCTATATTTTTCTTTATTAGAACTTCTCTTAGTGGTTCATGTTGTACTTTGTCAAGTAAGCTATTATCGAATAGCTTATCTGCTTATTATCGAATATATTTGTTGACAGTGCATGATTTTCCGGCTCTAAATCCGCATTGCTTGTAACCATCAAACGACTCATCGGAAACGGTGGATGCCAAGGCAATAGGTAACGATATAATAACGATGTATAACAATAAAATTCACAACTTTCTTTGGGAGCCAATTGTTAGGCCTCGTTAGCTCAGTCTCTCAAGTGAAAGAGCGTCTATGTTAAAAGTAAATCTGAAAAATGAGTTTGGGAAAAATAAATTAAGATATTAAATAATCATATTTATTGTACATAAAAGCTAATCTTACCTATAACTTTACGAAAAGTTTAAATTGATACTTATGGCCTCATGTGGTTACCATGATAACTTGCTGATGGCTTCTGATGTTAGCTGGATGGATTGTAGCTGAATGAGTATCTTTCAAGTTGGGATCGAGTCGTTTTAGTTCTAAACAGCTCTTAAGTTCTGCATATCTGCTCCGCTGCTGTAGTTATCATCCTTATATGTGGTGGCTTCAGAACAAGATGGCTTCCACCCAACAAGAGGAACAAAAAAATTATATAGGTCAAAAAACTGAAATAATAAACCTTGAGTTAGGGACTGCATACGTTTTAAATTTCTTTTCCACAGAAAAAAAAACAATTTTTTGAAAGAACACAACTGATAGCAAGGATAATAATATGAATGTAATATTATTATTCAAATAAATTAGTTAAAATGAGCTAAAGAAAGATCCCATATCTATGCACATATTTAAAAGTTGTTAATAAAGCAAGGCTTTAAGATAGGTTATGTATAAAATAATATCAAATGAGGATATTATAAAAAGACATAAAAAAATACCAACTAGAAATATGAAATATACTCACCCCATGAAAAGATTTAAATATACAAATGAATTTGGGATAAAAAATCCAGCTTTAGTAGACGAAAGACATTATAAAAAATATTCCACTTTTACATTGAATAAAACTGACATGACACGACAGAGTTGCCAACTGACAGATATACTTTGTCGACTTAAGTGGGGCATAGATATTTTATACTGTTCTACGGTATAGAACACAACGGGTTCTGAATATAGAGCATTAAAATATTAAGTGAAAATTAAAATTGGAATTTAGATTATGACAGAATATTTAGTAAATAGAAAGTTGATCAAGATTTTGGCGCCAATTTTTTTTAAAATAAAATCTATCCTTCCATAGAAACTACTAACCGTGCTTGGTGACTGATATACCCCTATAACTCTTACAGTCTTCTTTGTTGCATTTTTTTTGTAGATGGACGATATGACATGCCACTTTCCATCGGTTAGGAACTTCCTAATTATTCACAAATTTGTTAAAGATTTATGTTAAAGATGCCATCAGTTTCTTCGTAGCGTTTTTTTTATAATTCTGGATACACTTCTTCTAGTCCGCATGATTTTTCATTTTTTAGTTGCTAATAGCTGATTTACCAATTCGTCGTCTATTTTCCTCTGTTCTCTTTCCATGTTAATCGATGTTTCGTCCTTGTGGTCTTTTTTCAATGAATAGGATTTCTTTTATTGTTGTAACCACTGTTCTTCTGATATATTTTGAAATTTTTTCAGCACCCGTTGATCTAAATAAATTGCCATGCATCTGTGCACCTTATTCCGTCAATTTATCCGTCCATTTCCCGAAATTGTTTATCCCATATCTCTTTTTCATGTGATTTATTTTATTTCTTTCTGTTTATTAGTTCTTCGACTTCATATGACTACCATAACTTGTCATTGCCGTTGTGGAATGCCTAATGTTTACTACGCTGCTTTATGAATACTTTATGTTATGTTATTATAACTCACCCAAAGAACATGTTTTCAGACCAGTTCAAGTATTCATCTAGGGGTTTTTGGTACTTGGTGCTTTTATTTAGAAGACTTTCCAGGTTGTATTTCGGGTAATTTACGAAAATGTCTTCACACAGGTTGCTTCGATTTTTTTGTGGTATTTGTCTATCTTGAAATATACATTTTAGCTCGTAACAGATAGTAGTCAGTTCCACAGATTCTGTCCAACAGTGTGTATGGTAAATTACCAATTTGTCGTGATAAATGTGGGTAACGTTCTGGAATAAAAAGTTCGGCTGGTATATCGATCGGACATATGGCGTTAGCCACATGACTGTTGTAGCTGTCTTAGACAGTTCTAAAGCCGCTTTTGATTTGCTTCATAGTATTGCCGGCCCTGGATGCAAGTAATTTCTCTAGGGTTGCCTCTGTAGTCCCGGAGTTCTTCGATGAACACTTCCCAGCTGGCCATTTTCTTCTTAAATTTCGTCGCCAGACTAATGTCTTTGTCCATGAGAAGGACATCTCTTGTATTGACCAGTGGCTTTTCGAATCTTTTGATTGATGTTTATGTTGTTTATATATGTGTTTGATTTGGAGCTCCTCGATTAATTTACATTTTTCTTGCATCCATATCTCCTTGGCTCTTCTCAATTCTTTCTTGATAGGTCTGTTGATTTCTGAGTACTTCCTCGTGTCCTTGTTCTTCATCGGTCTCCTTTTTTTTCGATCATATGCAGAATCACGCTTCATTGTAGTCATTGTTTCCTGTCCTGTAGTTTCTTCTATTTACTTTTTTTTTTCATATGTCGCAACTTTGTATCGAAGTGTCAAAGTTTTCTGATGCTTCGCCTGTTTCAAGGACTTCTTCATCTCCTACCTTAATTGTTGGGTTGGTGATTATTTTAATTTTGTCGTTCTAGTAAGCATTTGCAAATGCAGTTATTACAATTTCCTCATTAACCTGCGCGTTAATTGCAATACTTTTCTAAGTTTCCATTTGGCTGTACCTAGGTCAAATTAACCATAAATTCCTCAATTGTTATTCCAAATACTTTACTGATTTGCTTTGATTTATTTACTAGAATTGATTTCTGCTGCCAATACTGCTCCACTTCAGCTAGACCTGAAAAACTTCACTTTAATGGGATTTAAGTCAACCCATAAACATTTTATTAAATGGATAGAGTTTGTTTGTTGTCTATGGTGGTAGACATATTACGGTGATGTGATTTTGCATAGTTCTAGAATATAGAACTTTATCTTGCTAGGATTTTAGAAGAGAATTTATTTTCAATTTGCCTTTATAATAGTCTAATTTGGGAAAAACTGTTTACAAAACAGATTACTAATAGATACAGAACCGATAACATATCATTTTGTTGCTTTGCGAAGTAGATCGTTTGCTCCAAAAGTTATCGACCCTAACAATTTTTAGATTTGTGGAGTGTACCAGAATATTTTATCTATAATATTTTAATTATAATAATCTTTTTAGCATAGAAAAATACCATCTTTTAAAGCTAGCTCACCAATGGTCGAAGAAATACGATTTGCCATCAAAACATTCTCTTGAACGAGACAAATGGTTAATGTATTTAAATTTGGAGGAAAAATGGCGTGGGTTTGACTGTACCCTTGACGAAGAATCTGCCCCAAATATTTTATATAAGGAAATGGTGGATTTATTATCACACATTCCCCAATATGATGGAGACATTTCACCTGACGCCTTAAATATTTTAAGAAATATCATAAACGATGTCCTTGATAGTAGTAATTTGTGGCTAGCTCTTAAGTTGGAGAAGATTTTCGGTTGTGACAATCCAAATTTAGATACTCTGAAGCTTTGTTATAGTTTAGCAGAAGGTAGCATTGCACCCCATCAACTTAACACCGATCAGAGATTGTTGATTACAAAGGGAACTCATTACAGAAAATTTAGTCAGAGAAGGACATTCCTATCTGCGAGATTGTCTGGACTAAGCTCAGGTTCGTATTTTATAATGCTTTTTAGTTGTTTAAATTAATTTTATGTTAAGTACCATATATATCTTTACACAAATTTTGTTATATGGGTTATAGAATCTCACTGAAATGAAGAAGAAAATGTCGTTACATTTTCAAAAATAATCTAGCGTCAGATATTTTATTTAATATTTAATATATAATTAAAATTAAAAGTGAAACTGGAACAAACCATGAAGTGGAGATATCCAGGAGTGGCTAGTATACCTAGCCACTCCTGGATATCTCTTTGTAATAGCTTTGTATTTAATATATAATAATCCCAAAAAGTATATGAAGGTTCTCTCTAGTATATACACACAACAAATCACAACTATTTGTATTTGTAACAAAGGCACATAATTTTCAAATGACACTGAAACTCTCATAAGAGATTTTGTATTAATGCTAGCCTACCTACAATAGCTATAAATGTAATATTTTTTTATTTAAACATAGACAACTTTAACAGTTGTAATGCTCTATGGTATGTAAGAAACAGTTACATCCATACTCATATATAATATGGATAATTGTACTAATTTTTTAAAATTACAGCCCTTTGGTAGTTACCGGCATATATTTTACGTTCACTTATGAGCACCTTACGACTTGGTTAAGCTCAAACGTTATTAGACAAAAATAAAATTGATAAAATGCGTTAGGCTTTCACAGTCATCATCTAACTTGTTAAACTGTTTTTTTTTTCGGGCTGTTAAGCCGTTGTCTTCTGAGATTAGTTCTCGACGTTTCGTTAATACTATGCATCTTCTGGAGATGTTACTGCTTCGCTTGTAAGCTGAAACTGACATAAATTAAAAATACAATTTTATGTTTCAGCATCTCACTCACCAGTGAACTCGTCGATGATTCAACAAAACGATGTACTCGATGCTCCAGTTCAAGATACCTTGGCTGTATTATGTACTCTTGCAGAAAAGGTTACCAACGGCGTAGATATGGCTCAAACTATTTTTATGACATATAGAATTAGCATTAACATAGAAATTCCCTACAACTTAATAGTGTCCAACGCGGATTCAATGAAAATCCTGAGGGACGCTTTGGAAGATGACTGTCTCAATAAATTGGAAGTGATACATGATTTCTTCTGCGTTTACAAATGGACTAAAGAACAGGTAAGATAAACTCATTAAACGCATATTGATAGCATATAGCATTCTTATTTTTCAGCCATTTCTGTTTACTTTTGAACAAAGGCCTCTTTGGTGTCCATGATGTCTTATTTGAGACCACCTATTATGCCCTGCATACTTTTTGATATCATCAAGCTATCTCTTTTGGGGGTTTTGACGTTACGTTTTGTCTGTCTTGGTCGTCAGTGTGTCATTTCAGTTCTGGAATACGTTTAAACACCTCTGCAACTTTTGCTGTTTGAAGGATTTCTTCATTTGTTTTTTGTCTCTAAGACTAATACCTAGCATTGTCTGTTTCATTGCTTTTTGCATAAGTCTTAGTTGAATTGCGGACTTTTTTGTTACAGCTATTTTTTCTAAGCCTTATGTTGTTACTGGTTACTGGTAATTACACTGGTTACACTTTTCTATTCAGATTTATAAGGATATTGTTATTATTATTATTTCCAAGTACATACTTCATTTTCGCGAATGCTGTTGCAGTTGAATATACACACAACCAAAAAAAAATGTCATGGACTGATAGAATTACAAATAAAGAAGTACTGGAGAAAGTTTTAAAGAAACATAACTAATCACCACTATACATAGCCAGAATGACAGATGGGCGATGGACAAAGAGGTTATTGGAATGGAGGCCAAGGGAAGACAAGATAAGCGTTGGTCGACGACCTACAAGATGGACTGACGATTTAAGACATTTTTTTCTTATAAAAAAAACTGGATAAGAGCGGCGCAAGATAGACGGGGTTGGTAACATGAGGAAGAGGCCTATGTTCAGCAGTGGACTCTTGAGGCTGGATGATGATGATGATGATGATATAAACCAGAAAACTTAGGCCACGTGATGAGGGGACCAAAATATGAAATTTTGAGACTAATAATACAGGGAAAGATTCAAGGAAGAAGATCTGTTGGCCGAAGGCAGAACTCATGGTTGAAGAATCTACGTGATCGGTATCAATGTAGATGGATTGATTTATTTAGAGCAGCAAGTTCAAAAATTAAAATAGCCATTATGATTGCTAACCTCCGTAGGAAGACGGCACTCTGAGAAGAAGAAAGTTATATGGAATCATCTGGTATTTCTTATTATTTCATCAAAATTAAATTTTCTCTCATTGCACCTCTCCAGAGCCTAACTACAGTTTCTAGAACCAAATCAAAATACTTACAAGCTGTCAAACTTGGTTTGATCAAAGTTTTTTTACTGATCACAATGCCACCTCAGAACATGACACTTTCTCCCTTATATCTGTGAACAGATCTGATTATTTTCGTTTTTGTTTGTCTTCTTCGCTCTGAAATATCGATGGGTTTTTGACAAAACGACAAAACGCATATATTTCAGGAGACGACTTTTTTTGCTAGCAACTTTTGGCTAATACAATTAAAATTTTTAAACTGTTATAAATTGGTACATAAAAAAACATTCTGAATTTAAGAAAAAAACAACCGAAATGTAACGTTCTTTTATTAAATTATGTAACATACGACATTTTGTCAAACCTTGTTTGTGTAAATTTTGGTTGAAGCTTTTCAACTTATCTATAAATGAATAGCCATAAATAACTTAAGTGGCTTAACAGGAAAGATTTTGTTAACAGAAATCGACAAAGAAAAATAAAATTTAGTAGGTATTAATTATCTGTCACACATTGATATTCTTCATCAGTTTCTGCCAATGTATCAAAAATTTCACTTTGATAACTTAACTGTTCATATTCCTGCCCAAACTGCTGTGGTATGACATGTTTCCGACATAGGTCCATAAGGTTATGGAACTTGGCAGCCGAAATTGCCAAAGGCCTGCTATAGCATTCCTAGTTTCTCTATGGTCAGTTATTTTAAGGTCAGTTATCCTCATAAATGGTGAGATGCTTAAGCTAATTGCATTAAATTACTGACACCTAACTTTTCTCTTTGTTCACACATATTCTATTTTATTGAACTTTCTAAATTAAAATCACAACTAACATAAGGTGTAAGATTAATACATATTGAAAATAAACATAAGTGTTTAATTATTACTTACCCTTTTTAAATTCACATGGAATTTTTTCCTTTCTCCAAAACTGCAGTTCTAATAGTCCGCTTATTTGAAACTTGTATCTGTCAGTGGTCTTCTGTACTGTCTTGGGAAATAAAGTGTTTGCAACAGTTTTCCAAGATTTAAAATTAGAATGCTTCATATTTCGAATTTCGAAAGCTTTAGGATTAACTCTAGCATTTCGTATTACTTTAGGCAATTCAGAAGGTGTCCCAAACAGTGCGATTACGAACAAACCTTGATTGTGGCGGGGACTGTATCTACAGGCATGTATGTGTGTCCGCTATATAATAGTCCGCTTATTTGAAACTTGTATCTGTCAGTGGTCTTCTGTACTGTCTTGGGAAATAAAGTGTTTGCAACAGGTTTCCAAGATTTAAAATCAGAATGCTTCATATTTCGAATTTCGAAAGCTTTAGGATTAACTCTAGCATTTCGTATTACTTTAGGCAATTCAGAAGGTGTCCCAAACAGTGCGATTACGAACAAACCTTGATTGTGGCGGGGACTGTATCTACAGGCATGTATGTGTGTCCGCTATATAATAGTCCGCTTATTTGAAACTTGTATCTGTCAGTGGTCTTCTGTACTGTCTTGGGAAATAAAGTGTTTGCAACAGGTTTCCAAGATTTAAAATCAGAATGCTTCATATTTCGAATTTCGAAAGCTTTAGGATTAACTCTAGCATTTCGTATTACTGTAGGCAATTCAGAAGGTGTCCCAAACAGTGCGATTACGAACAAACCTTGATTGTGGCGGGGACTGTATCTACAGGCATGTATGTGTGTCCAGGAAGAAGAAAAACAATTTTCACTCTACGGAAAGACAAGAGTTTTTCACAGAAAAGATATAGCGTTTTTACATTCTCTCTGTTGTCTACTTCTTCTAAGTGGTTATAAATTATAGTGGATATCTTATTGGTACCAAGGTTACCGTATGCTTCGCCCAATATATACCAGAATACATTTCTGGTTCCGTTTTCATAAATAGTTTTGTTGAAAAATGAATATTTTCGTGAATAGTATAAGAGCATGTTATTACCATGAGGAGTATTGAATACGTTCTGCAGGTCGAAACTAGCACAAACAAAACTGTCATCTTCTTTAGCGAGTTTCTGTTGGGAAATGAAAAGCATTTTGCACTCTTCTTTGTCCTGTAGGTGATTATGGTAGAATATGTAACAAAAATGGTTTGGCTGGAGCGCCAATATAACAAGAATGTGTAGTGTAGCAATAGGGTAAACTCTAAAATGTACCTTGATACACCAACGAACTAATATGTGGAATAATAGAAGATGAAAGGGATTAGATAGAAATAAATTATGTGAAAGAAATAAATAAAGGGTAAATATGAATTTTAAAATATAATAAATTTAATGCTGGCTAGCGGCTATGCAGGAGAATGACCTCTTGACAATCAAGGAGGGATTCGGCCAATTTGCATGCCCTACAGAGACCGTAAGATGTAAGAATTAATGACTAGAAACTACCAAGAAATAAACAGAAGAAAGATAAAGTTGCTCTAATGAATGTTTGGGCGCCAGGAAGTTGAAGGTTTTCTTCCAAGATATCTTGTATTGCTGAAATATTAAAGGATAGGTACCAAGTGAAATCTTAAAATTGTTTTAACCCAACTTTAATAAAGACCTATATTATGTACAAATTATTTTAAACCCCTATATATAACAATATTACCCAACACCTCTTATATACAATTAACTAATCTATATTTACAATGAAAACCCTATATATAATGATGAAAACAATTTCCCCCCTAACGTACCTATTAATGTTAAATTTTGACTAAGGTTATGCAATGGTTAAGTATATAATATAAAAAGAAATATATAATAATATAAACGTTACAATTATCAAATAAATGAAATAAACCTCTCCAGATATGTGTGCACACTATAACCTGATAACGAGAGAGTCCAGGGGAGTTACAATCTCAACCCTTGGTGGACAATAAATAATTAAATTACGTTACAATGATTAATATTTTATGAAAAAGTGAAGGTAGTTATTATTAATGATATATATTGAAATTAAAATGAAACAAAAGTTAAACCTTGAAGAGGATGTAGAACGTTATTAAAAATATTCGAATAGGAAATAAAAAAAATTAAAAATCAGTTCTTCCTGCCGGTTTCTGTAGGTTTCCCTGGAGATGATCCGGTGGAGAACTAGTCGCAGGTGGGTGATACGCCAAACCTGGACACCATATAAAAAAAAGAGGTACTTTTAACTTAAGTCCTTGAAATTCTTCTTAACCCAACTTAAAAAACTTTTTCTTCCCCCTTGTTCCAATAAATATTCCCCAATAAACAAACTGAAAAGGTTTTTCTGCCCTGACTTGTCACTGGATCCCGGAAGTAGGCGGCTGTGGTCCAAACTTAAAGTATTTTCCCAAAAAAAACAACAACGTAACAAATGGTTTCCTTCTAAAATAACATCTTCTCCACAAAATAAAAAATAAACTTAAACCAAATTCGGAAACATGGCACCCCAGCCGCTCTACTTTGATCGGTGTTTATTCGGTAGGATCCAGCAAGCAAGTAACGATCTGACGGTACTTCGCTGCCAAGATGATGTACTTTCCGAATCTTACACAGAGGGCGGGATTTAATGCCAACTTTAGAAAATAAAATTTACTGGAGTTATTTAAATTTTTGGTTTAAGAATATTTCAAAGATGAATTTAATTTATAATTAAATTAAAGGATTCCAGTGACAAAGCAGTAAATGGGTATTTAAGTAACGGACTCGTTACATTCCCCTCTTACTTGGAGAAAAAAAATTTTTTAAAGTGAAAAAATTTTTTTTTTTCTTTTACTTGACTGATTGGTTAGATGTAGGTTAACCAATACTTTAACCATATGTGGAGCAATCAAGAATCGAGAAAAAGACATATATAAAAAATTATAGCCATGGCAACAATTTGCCAAGTACAGCTATAAACTATATTAACTCACTAAAATACTTCCAAATAAAAATCTACATCGATTCACACGATTATAATTAACCACAGATTATGAGTGATGTAGAGATAAAGAAATGGTTTCATCTAAGGATACCCATACTACACATACTATTTAGAGTAAAATTAAAGTAAAGTAAGACTCTAACATAGCATAGTATAGACTAGTAATACAAATGCTCAATACAAATAATCCAAAATAATGTGAACTCGGACCCTGGTTCCAAAATTGACTCATCAATGGACAACAGATTTATAGGAGAGCATATCCAAGGAATAATCAATCAGGCAAATAGGTGGACCGATACACAATAATAAGTAACAATAAAAATACTAAACGTATATAAAACAATATACGTAACAATAATAATACCAAATGTATATAAAACAATATAAGTGTCGAATTGGATGGTAAATCCAAAATTGACCATACAGTGGACAACAGATTTATAAAGTAGCATATCCAAAGATAATCAATCAGGCAAATAATGACCCAATTCACCCTATAACCAAATAGGGTAGGTCCACATATACCCACATCCGGTAGTATGTGCCTAACCTAAAACTCATCAAATAAATTATTGGATCCAAATGTGGGACTAACGGCCTAAACAAAAGGACAGCCATAAAATCGATTCCATCCTGATGATATGCCATCAGTACATTTGGGATACAAAATAGAGACCAAAAATAAAAACTAGGGGTGTGATACACTTAATCATCCTAGTAAACGTAAAGCTGAACAAATTGAACTCAAAAAGGTAGAGTACCAAAGCATGTGAACTGCTGTGGTAACTTCTTACAACAAAATTAACTTATGCTGATACTCGATAACTATAGCATGTAGCTACAACAAATTTATAAGAATATCTAACATAAGAGCAGTAAAAAGAGTTTAATGTGCCAGTAAACTCTAACACCCATAGCAAAATAGTAAGAGTAAGGTAAGAGTAATAACAAAAACAGAACATCAAGAACGAGTAGACCAATTTCTGAAGAAACTGCAAATTTATAATTCGTTCTGATATCAATAAAAGAGAACAGGATAATTCCTTGTTCAATATACCAAAATATAGACAAGTGCCTAAGGAAAGAAGTGAAAATAACTATAAATGGTCATTTGTTGCCAAAATATGAAATACTATTCATAACTGTAATCTAAACTTGCTAGCTGTAAAGGGAATATGTCATGGATTGCTTCCTCCAATAAACTATATAAGTAAGAATAATAAATCAGCTAAGGAACAATTCAGTTATTAGACCAAAGTCTGAAAATATTAAGGAGCTAATAAAATATTAAGGAGCTAAAATATTAAGCTAAATATTCAAATCCTAATTAACATTAACAATGGAAGACATTCTACTGCCTAGATAACTGTACAACTTGTCATGAAAATGGTGAATTCCGAAATTCATTGAACAACTGTGGCCAACAATTGAACTAAAACTTCGAACCCACATATTCATTCACCTATACACAGGCAGAATAGTCTATATAATATAGGAATGTACTAAAATTATGAATACTGATTTTCCATATAAATTCCTAATGACTGACTTTGAAAAAAAAAACATCCCACATAGCAAATCGAGATACATGTTACTATAAACTGATCATGACCAATAAACTTAATCCAAATACATAAAAATTACAACATTCTTTCCAAACTGGCAAACCAAGTAAGTAAAATGGGAAGAAAGTGATACAACACATAAACATATAGCACAGTACAGTAGCATTACAATATTTAGTTCCATACCAGTGCAACACCTAATATAAGTACAAATCTCTAATGGCTTTAATAAATTTAACTTATTATAAATAAATACTAATCAAATTATAAGCTGTAGATTTTCCAAATCTGGTGATTAATAACAAAAATCTAAGAAAATATCAAATCGTAACCAAACCGAGCCAAAACAATAACAATCATAGGAATAAGTTAACGTAATAGACATTAAGTTAATCTTCCTCTGAAGATGAAGATGCTGCCTCATCTGTTGTGTTATCAGGGAGTAAATCCTTTATATGAAATTGACCAATTCGTCTATTTGTCGAATTGTCTTTTAATTCATATACTAAAGGAGACATTACCCTAACGACAGTACAGGGAACATATTTCTGACAAAACTTAGCAGAAATGGCATCACCTTTATTTGATTTTATAAAATTCCGTTTCAAAACTCGATCGCCCACAAAAAATCGCAAATCTCGTTTCCTCAAATTATACTGATGCTGATTTCTAAGGTAAGAAGCTTTTAACTTCTTCCTAATGTCAGCGAATATTGGAGGTAGGTTTTGGAGATCTTCCATACGGTGAAGTTTCTCAGAAATTTGAGGAAGAGTTGTCGAATTTTCAGAAATTAAACCAAAATAATCACCTGACAGTGGAACATGCCTACCAAAAATTAACATAAGCTGGAGAACACTGAGTGATTTCATGAACAGAAGTTCGAATGGCTTGAGCAACTGAATGGATATACTTATCCCAAGCTCTATGATCACTGTAAGTGTAAGATCGAAGAGCAGTAACAATGCTACGATTTACACGTTCAGTGTGGTTAGCTTGCGGATGATAAGCTGCATTGTAGAATATCTTTTGGACCTTATATTTACTTAATAGATCTTTAAAAGCTTTAGAAACAAATTGTGGACCATTATCACAAGATACTATTTGGGGAATACCAAATAGTAAGAACACTTGTTCCTCTAAGAACTTCAAAATGGCTGGAGTTGTAGCCTTACGCAGAGGACAAACTACAGGAAATTTGGTGAAGTAATCTACAACTACCAAACAATATGTGTTACCTAAATAACTACGTGGATACGGTCCAATAAGGTCTAAAGAGATCATTTGCCACGGAAAATTAATATTCCTAAACGAACCCATTAATCCAGCTTGAGGTAGGTTACTCGGCTTGCATGTTGCACAAACTCTACATCTAGAGATGTATTTCTTGACTGAGTTGCGCAAACCAGGCCAGTAATATAACTCAGCTATTTTACTAAACGTTTTATAAAAGCCAAAGTGACCTGATGTCACATCATCATGAAAAGTTCTTAAGACTTCATCCCTATTTGCTGTTGGGACTACTATCTTCCAATCAGACATATTCGATAGAGATTCAACTGGACTGATAACATGTTTATAGAGGATATTATTCTCCACCTTGAAATCAGGATACCTAGTAGGTTCTTGGGTGACATTATGAATCATCTTTCGATACCAATTATCTGGAGATAAAGTGGACAGATCTAAAAGATTGATATCGAATGTACGTGACAACGCGTCTGCAACCACAACACCATTGGCTTTGCGATGAACAATATTATAATCAAAAACAGAAAGCCTACAAATCCAACGGGACAAACGTTGTGACGGATTTTTCATGGAATGTAACCATAATAAAGAACTATGATCTGTGATGATAGTAAACTTACGACCCTCAAGATAGTACCGAAAGACATCAAGACCATGGATAATTGCAAGAAGTTCTCTCTCTGTGGTGGAATAATTTTTCTGTGCTTTATTGAGCTTTTTGCTGGTATAAGCTATTGGATGTTCCGAACCATCCTTCATTTGAAATAATACACCACCTGAAGCAGTGTTGGAACAATCTGTCATGAGATAGAAATGCTCTTTAAAATTCGGAGACGTCATGACAGGAGCACTAGTAAGAGCTTCTTTTATACGCCGGAAAGCATCATCGGCTTCTGAAGTCCATGTAATAGTTTGGCCTTTTTTCCTATTTTTAAGGAGATCTGTAAGTGGGGATAACAAAGTAGAATAAGACGGCGCAAACCGACGATAATACCCACACATACCTAATATCCTACGGACTTGGGTAGTAGTCTTAGGTATAGGAAAATCTTTGATAGCTGTAACTTTATCAGGATCAGTCCTTAAACCTTTACTATCGACTACATATCCTAAAAATTTAAGACTAGGACGACAAAACTGACATTTATCTAAATTAATAGTTAAATTAGCCTCTTTAAGACGTGAAAACAACTTATCCAAAATTTCCATATGAAGGGAAAAATCAGGAGTAACGACCAAAATGTCATCCAAATAATAAAAAAACATAGGGTTCTAACTGAGGACCAATGACTAAATCCATCAGACGACACATTGTCTGAGGAGCTGAAACAAGACCAAAAGGCATAGTGACAAACTGAAATAATCCTTTCCCACTAACTGCAAAAGCTGTATACTTTTTACTTTCCTCACTCAAAGGAATTTGTAAAAAGGCTTTAGATAGATCGATAGAAGAAATATACCTAGCATTCTGAAGTTTACTGAGAATGACGTCTATTCGGGGAATAGGATAAGCATCCCGATTTGTAGTAATATTGTTCAACTTTCGACCATCGAAGCAAACCCTAAAAGATCCATCCTTTTTCTTAGTTAACCACAAAGGACTACAGTAAGAAGACGTGGAAGGTTCAATGATATTCAACTCTAACATGGAATCAATTTCCTTTTCCAAGTCAACTTGCCAAGCCTGAGGAATAGGATACTGATATTGTCTAAAAGGTGTGGTATCTCCCACTTCGATAGTGTGAGATATTAAGGATGTACGACCTAACTTGTCTTTCGACGAAAGAGTTGTAAATTTAGAGATCATATTCTCTAATTGCCTTTGTTCAGAACTAGATAAACTAGTAAAATCCTGAATAGCACTAAGTAAGGATAGATTAAATTGAGAAATAGAAAAGGAAAAATTAGAACAATTTAGTGTGCTATTAAAAGCATTTAAGAAATCCATACCTAAAATTATAGAATTCTGAACTGAAGGAATAATATAGAATGTAATTTGTTTACATAAATCTGCTACTGTGATTTCAGTTTCAAATTTGCCTGTAATAGACTGAACTGTACCATCTGCAGTAGACACTTGCAGAGAAGAAATGGGCATAATAGAAATCTCAGCATTTTTCAGTAAAGCTAATGAATGTGAACCTATCACAGAAATGTTCGAGCCACTATCTAAAAGAGCTAAACAAGATTGTCCTAAAATCTTAATAGGAAGATAAGGTATATTATCATTATGTTTCTTACTAATAATGAATTTAAATCAAAACAATCATTATCTGATTGGTCAAAAATTTTAAAAGGTGCTAAACTAAACTTATTGTCTCTACCTACACAATCAGAGGATGCAACAGGCAAACAAGAAGAATCAGAAATAAAAGAATCCTCCTGAATTGTGGTAGACTCTGGTATAGATATTGGAACTACTACACTGCTACTATTATGTCTATTATTAAAATTTGGGAAGATATTTGGGGAAGATAATCTATGTGAATCAAATGTATTATATTGAGAAGTTACTTCTTGGAATGACTTGGTGTGGTGTGTGTTGGTTTTTTGGAGACAACCCCTTTCCCTTTCCGACTGGAAGATGGGTTTGGGTGACTTGACGTGGTTGGACCAGTGACTTCGTTTGATGTAACGGTTTGATTCCCTGATGGGGGTGTGGACGGAGAAACGCTCAGGGGACGGACCTCCGATCGTTCGTTTCCCGAACACCTAAAACAATTGCGTTTGAGGGTATTTTCTTTACCACAACCGTGGCAGAAAATACGGGTACGAGGGATGCCGCAATCATAAAAAGTATGGCCAGACTCACGACAATTCCAGCACACTACAGAACTAATAACTGATATATTACGTTCAGAGCCCTTAGGTTGCCAAGAACGGTGTCTAAAAGAATTTTGATGACCGAAAGAGTCAGAAGAGTGTTTAGAAGTGGTTGGAGGTTGAGAAGACCAAGATAAAGTTTCCTCCAAACGTTTACACTTCTCGGTTATGTCTGCTATACTGGTGATGTCTACTAAAGCTAATTGCTGATGATAAAATGGCAGTAGACATTTGAGGATGATCTTAATCTTTGCAGAATCTGTCAGAGGTGTTTCAAGGCGACTACACATACCCAAAATGTTATTTATAAACATCGTAACAGACTCGTTTGGCTTCTGTTTACGATTTTTGATTTGGTCTAGAAGGTCATCTTGAAAAGAATAAGGTAGAAAATCAGACTTGAGTTTCTGAGCCAAATCAGACCAATTAGAAAAATTATTGCGGTTGTTTCTAAACCACGTAAAAGCTGTGCCTGTAAACAACTCAGCAGAAGCTGCAAAAAGATCCTCCTCACTCACTCCTCTCGATATGCGAAGACATTCCACCCTATCCAAAAAGGAAATAACCTGGTCATAATGACCTTCACCAGAAAATGTAATGCCCCATTTATGTACCTGAACAGGTTTGGGGTGAAGAAATGAATTAGCTGCTTGGGCTGAAGAAATAGGGGTTGAAGTAGCAATTGGATTCACTCGTGAATCAAGTTCACCCTCTAGGCTAAGAATTCGGATTGAAATAGAGCGTTTGTAAGTTTGCTGCTCCTCATTCGAACATGATAATAAATGAACACGGCCTGAGACATGGGCTAGACGTGATATCAGCCTGGAGTATAGGCTATCTTGGACAGTCCCTCTAAAATCGGATATCCTTTTAGCCAAATCATCCATAGTCTCATCAATCTCTTCTTGTTGTTCCAAAAAGGGAATACTGGTGGCAGAAATTTGTCGAAAGCTCCTATTTCCTTCTTCTTGCCTTAGAGCTCCACGCAATATCTTGCGTTTTAAATCCACATTGGAAGACGCATCAATGGGGATGTCCCTAATTCTCAACTCATAATCTAATTCTTTAACTAATAAATGTTCTACCTTGAATGCAGACATTGTGAAAGAAAAACAAATAGATGAATAGGTAGAATAGACAAGGAGATAATATACTCACACTCCACAAAAACAATCGAATAGTAATATAAAGTTTTCACAAAAAAAATTTATATATAAGTAAGTATGTACCAACACACCACAAAATCAATCCAAGAATAATCTAAAGTTATTCAAAAAATTTTAAAATGGTTAAGTCAGTTAAGTAAATATAAACACAATCCTTGAAGCAACACACAATGGTTTCAACAAGTATATGGTTAACAAATACTTGAATATAAAAAATTCACCAATATTGGCTAATATATATATATATATATATATATATATGTATAAAAAATAGTAATATCTAAATTATTAAATTCTTAAAGTTCAATAATAGTAAGATAGATAGTTAACTGTACACAATGAGATTAAAAGGTGAGGGTTTAAATATGAATATAAGTAAACTACAGCAATACAAGTATATCTATAAATGTAAATCTAATAAGAAAAACAATAAATAAATAAAGAAGTTAAAAAAATGAACAAAGAGCAACAGGAACAAATTAGAAATAATAAAGAATATTTTGCAAAGAGAAATATACTTCAGAATGTACGGTCTGAACTGAGAAAAGGCACCACGTTGGGAACGCCAATGTAACAAAAATGGTTTGGCTGGAGCGCCAATATAACAAGAATGTGTAGTGTAGCAATAGGGTAAACTCTAAAATGTACCTTGATACACCAACGAACTAATATGTGGAATAATAGAAGATGAAAGGGATTAGATAGAAATAAATTATGTGAAAGAAATAAATAAAGGGTAAATATGAATTTTAAAATATAATAAATTTAATGCTGGCTAGCGACTATGCAGGAGAATGACCTCTTGACAATCAAGGAGGGATTCGGCCAATTTGCATGCCCTACAGAGACCGTAAGATGTAAGAATTAATGACTAGAAACTACCAAGAAATAAACAGAAGAAAGATAAAGTTGCTCTAATGAATGTTTGGGCGCCAGGAAGTTGAAGGTTTTCTTCCAAGATATCTTGTATTGCTGAAATATTAAAGGATAGGTACCAAGTGAAATCTTAAATTGTTTTAACCCAACTTTAATAAAGACCTATATTATGTACAAATTATTTTAAACCCCTATATATAACAATATTACCCAACACCTCTTATATACAATTAACTAATCTATATTTACAATGAAAACCCTATATATAATGATGAAAACAATTTCCCCCCCTAACGTACCTATTAATGTTAAATTTTGACTAAGGTTATGCAATGGTTAAGTATATAATATAAAAAGAAATATATAATAATATAAACGTTACAATTATCAAATAAATGAAATAAACCTCTCCAGATATGTGTGCACACTATAACCTGATAACGAGAGAGTCCAGGGGAGTTACAATCTCAACCCTTGGTGGACAATAAATAATTAAATTACGTTACAATGATTAATATTTTATGAAAAAGTGAAGGTAGTTATTATTAATGATATATATTGAAATTAAAATGAAACAAAAGTTAAACCTTGAAGAGGATGTAGAACGTTATTAAAAATATTCGAATAGGAAATAAAAAAAATTAAAAATCAGTTCTTCCTGCCGGTTTCTGTAGGTTTCCCTGGAGATGATCCGGTGGAGAACTAGTCGCAGGTGGGTGATACGCCAAACCTGGACACCATATAAAAAAAGAGGTACTTTTAACTTAAGTCCTTGAAATTCTTCTTAACCCAACTTAAAAAACTTTTTCTTCCCCCTTGTTCCAATAAATATTCCCCAATAAACAAACTGAAAAGGTTTTTCTGCCCTGACTTGTCACTGGATCCCGGAAGTAGGCGGCTGTGGTCCAAACTTAAAGTATTTTCCCAAAAAAAAACAACAACGTAACAAATGGTTTCCTTCTAAAATAACATCTTCTCCACAAAATAAAAATAAACTTAAACCAAATTCGGAAACATGGCACCCCAGCCGCTCTACTTTGATCGGTGTTTATTCGGTAGGATCCAGCAAGCAAGTAACGATCTGACGGTACTTCGCTGCCAAGATGATGTACTTTCCGAATCTTACACAGAGGGCGGGATTTAATGCCAACTTTAGAAAATAAAATTTACTGGAGTTATTTAAATTTTTGGTTTAAGAATATTTCAAAGATGAATTTAATTTATAATTAAATTAAAGGATTCCAGTGACAAAGCAGTAAATGGGTATTTAAGTAACGGACTCGTTACAAATAGTTCTTCGTTCTTAGTAAATTTAACATTTTTTTCTTTTCTATACTCACATATTGCACATATATTTCTTCGGAAGGTGAAAACCGATATTGAAATCTTCTTAAAAATAGTTCTCAACACCTTTAACGATACTTTAGTTTTTATTTTATGAATATCAAACTGATCTTTAATGAACATTCTATAAAGATAAGATACATTTCTGAGTATGGTAGGTACTTAAGTATTTTTTTGTTGTACTTGATCTACAATAACGAGAAGAAACAGTAGGAAGTTTCTTTATAAATTCGTGGATTCTGTCTTTATCATGAATACTTGTTTTGTGTGGAAGTTCATGCTTACCTCTTCAATCCGGTCTTGCGAATTGTTCGTTACATGCGTTTTCTTTAGTATACCTTAATGTCACTTGCGAAATGTAAAGCATCTTTAAAATAAATTGCTGGCACACTTCTACTCTTCCCTGTTTTTGGAAATTACGTATTTGAATGTTCTACTTCTCCTGCTTGTTTCGGTAGCTTTTCCTCTTCTCTTAATTTCTTTTTCTTTTATACACGAGAGCAGCCAGTCTCTTTGTTTTTGATAATCTCCAAGGTCCCAATAATAATCAAAAGGTTCATGCCGTTCTGATACGATAAATTTTCTTGCACATCCATTTTGACAATGTGTATTTTTGCATGGATTCGCCTGTACTGATTTTGAAGCGCCCAAACGTTTTTCGAAACTCTTAACTTTTTTCTTTTTTTTTAGGTTTTCTTTAAGCAGACTCCCATACAGTACCAAGTGATTCGTTGTTTTATTTTGTGTTAAAGAACTACCAGAGTTAAATCGTTTCAACTGTTTATTTTTTGCAATTATTATTTCATCATTTTCAGAATCGGAGCTAGAGGAATAGTCAACCAGGTGACGTTTGTTGTGTTCTGAAACTTCGTCCCGTATGATTTTCAACTATTAAAATTTCTTCACTATGCTTCCAATGTAAATCTTCATTTGTCAAAACATTTGCATCACTTATTTTTTTATCATCAGCGAAAACTATAGGGACATTGGAAATATCAAGCAAGGACGTTTCTTGTCGTGAAAATGACATCAGTAAAAAATACATTAAAATAAAAAAAATAAGGATTACCATTTGTTTCAGTGAACTTACTATAAGTTCATAGATATTCACAAGTTCACAAGATATTTTTATTGCAAATACAATATTACATTTATATCTAGTAATTTTATTTTTACTCCTCAATAAGAAATAAAAATTACAGGTTATGTTATTACCAAAGTAGTAAATTATAATTCAAATTTTATTCAAAATGGCAATAAAACAAAACAAGTAATAACTACTTACCAAAACTATTGAAGAAGAGGTTTTATCAAAACTGCCACTATCTTCTATTTAAATAAATTGTTCCAAACAATAAAATTTACACTGATTTCTCACACATTTAAGACAACATTGAATCATGTAACGGTCATATCGGTCATTTAATCTTATCGTAAGCGGCAAAACATGCAAACGTAACCGACATTATTTATGGCGATTACAATCATTTGTCGTTACTACCTTGACGTTTACGATAAAAAGTGCAACGTGAGGTTGAAACGTGGTGTTTACGATAAAAATTAAATACAATTTTAGACACTTAGGATGTTATTATGGAAAAATAATAGTTATAATTTTGAATCAGTAGTAAACTATCGTAAGCAATCATTAAACTTAAAAATCCCATTTTGTAAAATTGGCGCTTACGATGTTTTGTCAAAAACCCGTCGATATATAGACTGAAAATAGCACATTTTGTCAATTTCTAGTGTTCCAGTTTTGGTGTTAATTTAAGTGTAGAATGTTGAGCTGTCTGGATAACTTTGGAACCCGTAACTGTCTACTGCTGTATAGTGCTTGGGTATGAAGTATTTTTCTTATCATTTTAACTGAAACACTTACACCTGTAGCTTCCAAAAGTTGCCTTTAGAGCTATGAGTGAGAAATTGTTGGGTCTCGTCTAGCTAGTTGGCCATTGAGACGATCGTGTGAGCTATTGTTACTTTTTGGTCACTTTGTCTTAGTCTATTCTTAAGCGTTACTAATTCCTGATACCTAGCATACGTTTTTTATGGTAATTGAATTTAATTTAAAAAAGTAGAATAATGTTTTTAAGATTGCATGAGGTCACTCTTCTTCCTCTAAAATCTCCCACAATAATTTAAAAAGATTTATAATTGCAATTGAGGTTGATTTGTGTGTTTAAGCAACAATCTGGGTTCAGTTTCATTTCTTTGGATATCTCAAGGTCTTCTAAAAGGTTCATAAGTCCAAGTATGTTACTTATGTACAATTTTTCTGTTTTTGTTAGGAGAAAAGGATAAAATGATTATTACATTTCATGTGATGTCCAAAGTTTGATTTATCTGTGTTATTGAGATGCTCTTTGATTCTTTGAGCCTTGCTTTTTGTGGAGTCCAATGTACTATCTTTTTTCTATTTTTTCAATGAAAAATAAATATAATCAGCTTAAGAAGATAAATTTTCTGTAGTTTTGTTACCAATTGATCTCTCCCAGTAGTGATACTTAAATACTTAACGTTAGTAGAACATTGCAAACTTAAAATTAGTTATTTATATTATTGTTCTATTGTAGTATAGCTCTAAAATGGTTTTGTAAGCCGAAAGCGTTCAGCTGAGAGCTTTCGTACAGTATAACTGTTTACATACTTCAAAAATACTTTCCTTTTTCCATTTTTTCCACAACAGTTAACGTAGGTCGATAATGTTATTGTTTATACGGCTGATATTGTAAACAGTCGTTCACCTAATGTATAGAAATAAATACATTGATTAAAATTTAAAATAAGTTATTACACTTATAAGTTATATAACACTTTAAGATCCCTTATACACCACATGGCGATTTTTTTAATATACAATTTGTTTATAATGTTATTGTTCAATCACAAATTAATCCTTTAATTTGTAATCTCACATCATGTTGACTTCTTAACCTTTTATAGTTTCACCGTGTATAATTGAAACATTGTGAAACATATTAAGTAATATTTTAATAATTAAAGTCCATTCAACCTACAAACTTAATAAATATGCCAAATAATCTATTTTCTAATTGAACTTTCTAAGTGTTGTAGTAACGGCCTAGATTGAATTGTATTGTAAGCTTTTAGTTCAAAGTTTGTTAGTATGATAAAAGCATTAACCTATGTGCTGAGGTATACATTATTTGTGAAATTATAAATTGGAGATTTGAGCGCAGTCTATTATAGAAAGTTGCCTAACCAACAACTATAGTGTAATTATTAGCTGTCAATAAAACTGTAATTTTCACTCCACACTTCAACCATTTATTTACCATCGTCGATCGAGAAGAATCGGACAAAGGGGTATTAGGAAACAATTCGATCCTGATATTTACATCGAACTGTCCAGCTATCAAATAATAAGAATATTATAATGTATACTCATAAATAAACGTTTACAAAAATATTTGTCTTTCTAGATGTTGCATTTTTTTGGCCATCAGTATATTTATCTTATATAAATTTTTAGATTGCAGATTTTATTTGTGAGGAAATCATCATTTCGGCTACCAAATATGTCACATCATATTCTGATCAATATGTTATGTGGGATTTGAAAATGGACCAAGATTTTCATTTAGTTTTACAACTACTACAGGACAACTGTTCGTTATTGGGACATAAAATATATGCTTACGCCAGCGCCACACATAAGAGCCAGGTAAATGTTTTATTATTATTAATGTTTCATAATCGTACAACTAGTTTTTCCGGTTTATTTTTGTGTGTAATTGTTTTAAACCTTCTCTCTAAAATATAAGTGGTTTTTTAGTTTTGTTTGTGGTCAACGACCAGCGGTTTTTATTTATAATGCAGACAATGCAAAATCGTTATATCATTGCTAGGGTTGTAGAAATAATGTAAAGAAAGTCCACATTTCACAGTGGACAGAATAATGTAAATAAATTTAAACTTTCACATTACAAACGATCTACATCGTTTAAAACTGCTACTTTTTAATTCCACAAGTACGTTTTTTAAAACGACTTAACTTCAACTACAAATTCCACCTAATACCAGTTTCGTGGAAGCACTTTTCGTGACGTGCGATCGTTTGTGATGTGAATGTTTAAATTCATCGATTTTTAGACATATTTCAAATGCCTCACATGTGTTGCCAAAATTCAAAACCGAAATTTCAGACTATATGTTTTGAAGATTGGGTCTAATAATGAAAATCCCATAGCTGGGTTGTAGATAAGTGGATGACAAGGGGGCTGGAATGAGGTAACTACAAAAATAAAACAAAAAGGAGTACTTACATGAATATCCTGGACAAACACCATACAAGAAGGTTCTAGAACTATTTAAAATAAGGACGCTGCTTAGAAGAATCCTCCTGCTGGATGAAAGAAAGGCTCTTCCTAAAAAATATAAAAAAGAATTAGAAACTTTAAAAAAAAATAATATTATTTTTTAGGGAAAAAATTACATATGTACTGTTGTGTCGCCACAAACAGTTACAAATATAAATAGTGATATAAAATAACAAAAAACAAACTTACTATTTTACTATCGGTTTACAAACTCTAGTAGACGTTGGAGATACTATAAGAACTTAACAATTGTTAATGGGCGATATTTTGTAGCAGAAATAAATTATTACAAATGAAAAATATCTTTTTAAATGGAACTATGCACAAAGGTTAACCTATAAAAAAATTAAAACAAGTTCTTAATTTATGGTTGGGTATGTACCAAAAAAAGAAAAAAAAAAGCTAACTGTCACATATCAATACTAAATTCTAAACTTTGAGAATAATTAATATGACAGCTTAGCCACTCCCTAACATTTATGATTTCACTCATTACAATTTCTCAACTTGTCATGAAAGCAATTATTGATGGAAAATGTCCATTTTTACTTTAAAAGTTCAACAAAAAAGTTACCTGAATTTCACTAAATGTTAATTTTTTTTCCTTTAAAATTTCTGGAGTTGGAACTGGACTCAAATGCACTGCAACACAAACAACTGCGAAAATAGTCTGGAGTGACAACCAGGGACAAACAAAATGAAGGTGGAAGCTGGGCACTGGGACGCAATCTTCAAAACTCGGCTTCTTAAAAACTCAGAGATAATGGAACCATGTGGGTGTCCTTCTAAGTTGTTGGAAACGCCGTTTTACAAATCTCTTAGATGAGAGACGGCACGAAACAAAACCGTGATTACTCTTTCAAAACTGACACATTGCATTCGAGTATAACTCACTTTTTTACAACAAATTTGCCGGTTTCTCCAGACTACCCACGCCGCGTCTCATCATCATCATCATCATCATCATCCAGCCTCTATTTATCACGTCCACTGCTGGACATAGGCCTCCCTTAAACTCCTCCATTCCTCACGATTTTGTGCTCTTTGTTGCCAATTTTTAGTGATACGCCTGATGTCGTCGGCCCAACGTGTAGGTGGTCTTCCTCTACTGCGTTTGTCTGCTCTTGGTCTCCAATTTGTAATTTTGCTCGTCCATCGTGAATCGTGCATTCTCGCTACATGGCCTGCCCAGTTCCATTTTAATTCCGCTATGCGTTCCACAACATCAGTAATACTCGTCCTTCTTCGCAGATCTTCGTTTCTTATTCGGTCCCTCAACGTCACTCCCAGCATAGACCGTTCCATTCGTCTCTGTGCCACTCTCAGTTTCGAAGCCGTGGTCTTGGTTAAAGTCATAGTTTCCGCCCCATAGGTCATGACCGGTAATACGCATTGGTCAAACACTTTTCTTTTGAGGCTGATTGGTATGTTGGCCCTAAGTGTGTCTCGCAGTTTTCCAAAGGCTGCCCATGTTAAAGTAATTCGTCTTTGGATCTCACATGTTTGGTTATCCCTGCTGATTCTTATTTCATGACCCAAATATGTATATTTCTCCACCAGTTCTACCACTTTGTCTTGAATTGTCAAATGGTTATTGGGGACCAAATTTGTCATAAACTTAGTTTTGGTCAAGTTCATTCTCAGGCCCACCTTCGAACATGCAAAATCCAATTCGTTTAACATATCTGTAGCTTCTCCTAAATTATCTGTGATAAGGACAATGTCGTCTGCGAAACGGAGATGGTTAAGCTTTTCGCCGTCTATCGTTACTCCTCTGTGGTTCCAATTGATCATCTTAAAGGCATATTCTAATGCCGTTATGAATAATTTCGGCGACAATGTATCTCCTTGCCTTATTCCACGATTTATTTTTATTGGTCGGGTTTTATTGTCTATTTTAACAGTCATAGTGGCATTTTTGTAAATATTATAAATAAGCTCACTATACCTATGGTCAATCCTGCTGTCATTCATTGCTTCTATAAGGCTGTCTAATTCGATCGTGTCGAACGCTTTATGAAAATCTATGAAAGTGAGAACAAGAGGTTTGTTATATTCTATAGATTTTTCAATGAGTGTTTTTACTGTGTGGAGGTGATCATTGGTACCATAATTTGAGCGGAATCCTGCCTGCTCTCTCGGTTGGTAGAAATCTAATTTTTTCTCCAATCTTGATGTCACTATCCTAGTGAAGAGCTTGTATATGTGGTTCAACAGACTAATAGGTCTATAATTTTCTAGGTCCGTTCTATCTCCTTTTTTATGCAAAAGGATGGTTGTAGCATTGTTCCACTCTTTGGGCACCTCTCTTTGCTGCAAACATAGATTGAATAGTTTCCTTAATTTATTTAATAGCATATCTCCTCTATTTACGATAGCTTCTATTACGATTCCATCCTCTCCTGGGGCTTTGTTATTTTTCATTTTTCTTAATGCTTGTCGAATCTCATCTAGCTTTATCTCTGGCCTTGATTCTTGATCTTCTTTGAAATGGCTGTTTGTATTTCTGTTTGCCGCGTCTGCTCTCTATAAAATCTCTTCCCAACCTAAAACTTGACCTTGATCTCCGTCGTACCAGCTTCCACCGTTTCCTCTCACCCCTCGTATGGTCAAAGGGACTAGCCAATCGTAATTCTTTTAAGAACTAAGACGTAAAATAAACCAAATATAAATATATTTTTAATTCGCAGTTGAAATTGGAATTTTTCTTCGGTGTCTTTAGACGCTTACGTCACAATATAAACATAAAAAATTTAATACCTTAAATATTTGATAGTTATACGGAATTTGTACATGCTACAAAAGTAATAAATTTTATTGATCCCATGAGAATCGTAAAAAACTGGTAAAAAAACACTAAAATTCCATTTTTTTAACCAAATAATATTTCGAACACATTGTGCAACATAATTTAGAATTGGTGGTTTCCGTTAGTAAGCTGGTCATTTGTATTCTTTTATATACAAAACAAAAGAGAACAATTTGCTTTGCACATTTTTTAAAGTTAAATATTCTTAACTGTATTCATATTCACGTTTTTGGTCAGTCTATCGGAAGATTCTGATTGACTGTTGAAATTACTGATTTTCAATGAGTAGTGGATAATTACATGCGCTTATCTTTGGTAGGGCTAGAATTTCGAAGAGTGATATATCGCCGGTTTCTTAAATATGTTGATTTTTCTACATAAATAATATATTTTAGGTTCTTGCTGATCTAGACTTTAAAATAAGCAAGTTAGCACTCGTTGTCGAGCTTCTCATCAGTGCCCACGACTGCTTTACTGCTGACTGCAACATGGAAGGTATATCTATTATTTTGAAAAAGTGCCAATCAGTAATTTCTCATCTTCTAACACTTAGAAGCTGGAAACTTATCGTCAGACTTTTAACAGGAATAGGACGATATACCGAAATGAATTATGTGTTTCAAATCCTGCGTGAACACGATCAATTCGAGTTTTTGTTAAGAAAAGGTTCGCGAAAAGACAACAATTTGAAAACAGCTCTATTAGAATATTTAAAAAAGTATTGTCCTGACAATAAGGAATTATATAAAATCGTGGCTCTTCACTTTACGCTGTTTTCGGAAGTGGCTTTGTTGTGGGAGAGGGAAGCTTGTAGTATTATCAACAATTTAATAGCAGTAGCTAAATTGGAAATGCAGAATAATAGACTTAATCCTGATGCCGAACCGTTTATATTATTATCAAATACGGATGGAACAAAGATATGCCTCAATAAGGTTTGTATATATTTTTAATTTACAGTCATCAATAATCATCTGTTTCACATATAAAGAGTGGCCCAAAAGTCTGGAAACGGCTAATTATCTCGTAAAATGCTAATCATAATTGTACAAAATTTGAGGTACACCTATTTTGGATACGGAGATTCCATATTTGATATTTACAATGTTGCCAGATTTGCCGTTTTTCTTATATTGTTAGTAACTTTGGTTTTTCAAATACATCCCCTTTATATTCAGTCATTATTGGAATCTCCTATTCAATACGAGTTCAACCATATGTAACACTTTTGATTTTATGTAATCTGGAAGGTCATAAATACATAAAACCGAAGTCTGGCAACGCCTAAATTGTTTCAATAAATTTTTTAATACTAACTATTTTCAAATACATTAAAACGTAACAATTGATAGTTTAGAACATTTTTTAACATAGTAGTTACGTTATTAAGTGTTCAAAATATGCTCAATTTGTGACTTGACATTACCCTAATCGATGGTAGAAGGCGTCTACCACATTCCTCCATGATTGTCTAGAAATTATTCGAGATTCATTGATAATCCGTTGCCTTAGCTCTGCAAGACTTGCTGGTTAAGTTTTGTAAACTGAATTTTTCAAGTATCCCTAATAAAAATAATCTTTAGGATTGAAATCGGGTCAACGTGGAGGCCATTCAATTTTACCTTGTCCTCCAATTTATCGTCCAGGAAATATCTCATCTAAATATCGCCGAACATTTACACCAACTATCTGACGTTAAATTTCTTTCGACAAAAAATGACCCAATTGAATAAGTAACTACTATATCTGACCATACATTTAATTTTTATGGTCTTTGAGTATGGTTTTCACGCATTCAGTGTGAATTTCACACGAGTTCAGCTGTTCAATACGAGTTCAACCATATGTTCACTTGATTTTATGTAGTCTGAAAGATCTTAAATACATAAAACAGTGCAAAATAATATTTAAATATTTAAATTATCGATAAATCTCGAATAATTTCTAGACAATCATGGAGAAATGTAGTAGACGCATTCTACCATCGATTAGAGTGCTGTCAACTCACAAATGGAGCACATTTTGAACATTTAATAACGTAACTATTATGTTAAAAAATATTCTAAACTATCAATTGTTACGTTTTAATGTATTTAAAAATAGTTAGTATTAAAAAATGTATTGAAACAATTTAGGCGTTTCCAGACTTCTGTTTTATATATTTAAGACCTTCAAGACTACATAAAATCATAAGTGTTACATATGGTTGAACTCGTATTAGAGATTCCAATAATGACTGAATATACAGGGTGATGCATTTGAAAAACCAAAGTTACTAGTAATATAAGAGAAACTGAAAATCCGGCAACATTGCAAATACCAAATATGGAATCTCCGTATCCCAAAATAGGCGTATCTCAAATTTTGTATAATTATGTCTAGTAATTTACGAGATAATTAGCCGTTTCCAGACTTTTGGGCCACTCTGTATGTCAATTTAATAGATAAGAAACCTACGTATATTCAAAATTACAATTTTGTTACACTTTTACTTGATTTGGAGAACTCTGTATATGCATATATCTTTGTGAGAACTAACAAATTTAAATTTAATTTATAGCCAGTAGTGGTAATAATAAAGTAACACTAGAACAGCGTTCATAACATGAACTTTTCGATAAATTCATAATTATCTTTGACCATTATTAGACTAGGCCACTGGTGACATAACTAACTTGATCGACCAATGACTCACCATGATTTAGGACATTTAAGTAAATGAAGCCTCTTAGCTATCCGGTGGTGCCAAAAAAAATTATAGCAAGCAAACTAGAACTAGTGATTTACAATTGACAATCCACTATAAAAAACTTTATTTAAGAACGGAACGTTTAGCTTATGCAGATCAGTGTTGCCAAAACTCTCAGGCGTGTGTTACTACTAGACTAGCAATATACGAGTCATTCTAATCCAGAGCCGTATTCAGCTTTGTGTAGATGTAGTTAACTTAATTTCACTAATAAGCGGATACGTATAGTTGAATACAGAATAATGCATTCATAAGTGATCAAATTTTAAGAAGAAATAATTCCAGACAATGGGTATAAATCACGAAAACAACGTACGACCAATTTACTTTAGTGATGCTATATTGAACCTTGTCGATTTTCACTTACAGTATATTTTGCATATGTATATTCAATTAAAACGTCATTTACAGCTAAGTAATACATAAAAAATATTTTTAGGCCATAGAAAATTACACTCATGCTACAGAATTTCACCTTCAAGGAGAGAAACTGGCCAAAGCAATGAATTCAGCAAAAAAAGCAGAACTGATAGCACTTCAAATATCTATGTTAAAAGGACTTCAAAATAATGCAACTGCTTTATGTCTGCTGAATTTGACTCATCACCAGATCGGACCGTTAATTACAAATAATCTTAGGTAAGTTACACTAAAATGTTTTTTAATGTCGGGTTTAACCATATTTTTATAAAAATTTAACAAAACTTTAATATGCGTTTTTTGTCTATAAGGTAAAAAGTAATATATCCTTATTGGTACTTGATTTTCAAATGTCTATGTGGATTTTAATTTAGTTTTGTAATTGCCAATAATGTAGATACATCATTTAAATGGCGAATCGCAGTGGCGTGCTATCGAGATGTTTCAAACTGGCACGTTGCTAAGGTCTTCCACACTAATAGAAGTGTCATTAATCGTTTGTGGTTAAGGTGTCAAGAAACTGGTAATGTTGCTGAACGTTATACAGACCGTACAAGGATAAACAACCAGATTGAATACAATTTTATTAGGTAGCAGGCTTTATGAGATCGCACTGTAACTGTATCACAATTACAAATAAGGCTGCAAGAGACCCATCAGGTGTTTGTAAGTAGCCAAACCATTAAAAATAGACTGCATGAAATAGGGTTAAATGCTCGAAGACCTGTGAAAGTGCCTGTTATCCAGAGGAAATATCGCTTATTTACTTTAGTGGGCAAAAGAACACGCAAATTGGGTTAGACGTGAATGGGCGTCTACTTTGTTCGCAGATGAGTTCCGATTTGGATTTGCACCAGACATAGAGAATTTGGAGACGATCTGGCAATGCTGAACGATTGGCCACCGCGCACGAGGTTCATAGATAGCAAGGCGGCAGTATAATGGTATGTGATGGCGTCACTCTTGGTAGAAGAACCAATTTGTATATCTGGAACGGTTTCTGAATGCAAAAGACTACCGCGATATTATTCTAGAACCTATTGTTGTACTCATACTGCCAGGGTCGTTCGAACATTCCTCCAAGATAATGAAATTGAGGTTTTACCATGACTGTCATAATCATCAGATTTAAACCCAATAGAGCATGTATGGGACATATTGGTCACTCATTTTACAACAAAAAATTTTTAATATAAGACAGCAACTGTTTGAGGGTCTTTCAATGGAGTGGAACAGAATACCGCAGCATGGCGTTGACCATCTGATCATGAGTTTGCATTACAGATGTTGGACAGCAATCAACAACCGTGGTCATACACTATACAAACTTAACCTAAAGACTACTTTGTGGGGTGTTGAGGGGCAACAAATTAGTTTTTTATCTGTTTTTGTTACCCTTTTTTAAATTATTATGAAGTTCTCTTTTAATTTTCTTAAGAGTTATTGCGATAATTCTAAGAAAAAATATGTATTTTATATTAGGGACACTTTATAACTTTTTATTAAAAATATTTGAAATAAATAAATTGAAATCCTTCTGTTATCTCGCGTTTTGTTTTTGTCCCGTAGATTATTTTGATGTGGTTATCGGTCAAAGAGCATATTTGACACCTCACCAGCCCACACGCCCCTTCGTCCCTTTGTCCAGCCCGCACTAAGTCAGTCGCATTCAGTTATTTAAGTTGTTAAGTCGCTCAAGACGTTTTTCTCACTCTCTCTCACCCGTTCTACACAAGAACACAAGATACAAGAGCAAAGTAAAAGTAGTTCAACATTGTAAAGTGTAAGGTATAAGGTATTGTGGAAGTATAAGGTATTGTGGAAATGTATTGTGGAAGTATAATAAACTGCTAATAAAAGTGTTATGTATAATTTTCACGCCCATAAGAGGCAAACAAACGAATCAGCTACCAAACAAATCCTGTAACACAAACTCGAGGGCTCACCACGAGGGTTTGGTGCTCTACGGGAAATTGGTGGAAATAACCCATTTATTTCCCTTTAACGGTCGTAAAAATGAACTTACAAAAACAAAAACCATGTACAACGAGCTAGTGGATGTTCAAGATATAATAATAAACACTGCACTTACTTCCAGAAATCAACAGAAGAATGAAACTAGTTTGGACATCTTTTGGTAAAAATTCAGTTATATTCAAATCAAAGATGCCAATTCACCTTAAGAAAAAAGCATTCGATCAGTGTATACTACCACTCATGACATACGGCTGCGAAACCTGGACACTAAAGAAATATAATATCGAAACTCTAAGTCACTCAAAGGTCAATGGAGCGATGCGTGCTAGGTATAACAAAGAGAGATTGAAAAAGAATAGAATGGATCAGACAGAAAACGAAGATTACTGATGTAATCCATAGAATAAATCCTTAAGTCCAGTGGGCTGGACATTTAGCGAGAAGAACTGACAATAGGTGGTCAACTAGAATTACACTGTGGTATCCAAGAGGCGTCAAGAGTCCAAGAAGACGTCCAAGTTTAAGATGGGACTATGACATAAGGAAACAAGCCGGTACAACGTGGTATAGAAAATTTTAGACAATCGTGGGCAGATATGAAGAATGAATATGTAAGGGAGGCTACACCATAATTGGTAGAATATGCTGAGAATAATGATATATATATATGTTATATGCATTGTACCAACCGATGTTCCTTATCACGACGATTCCCAGGGTATCAGGTTCCACTTCCAACAACCTGAGCCGATAAGGATCCTTGCAAATGCAGTACCAGCAGAGTCAGCGGGACCCAAGCTTTTTACACGTTCCCACTGAGTCAGCATTTACTAATATTATAAAACCGCTTGTCGCTCTTAATTCAGTATTCAGTATATTTTTGTAGTTCATTCATTATATTTTATATTTCATTCATTTTTACCACGTAACTTGTATTTTGTAATTAATAAATTTTTTAAAAAGTCAAAAAAGTGTTTCGTGATATAAAAAGTGGCGCAGTCGCAGTAGGATCTGGAAACGTTGGCAGAACAAGGAGAACCTAACTGACAACGGTGGATTCCAATCCTTTAATCAGAAAAAGAACCAGAAAACTCCAAAAAGCAGTGCCGCCCTAACTTTGCAGACATCTACGGAAGGAACACCAAGTGAAGCCCCTGGTAGATTAGCTGTCGAGAACAAGACGACTAGATGTTTTTGGAACTAATGTAAGTCTAATACTGAATCATCTCGTATATAATTTTTGTTTAATACCATTTATTACCATATACTGTTCGATATTCCAATATAAAATATTCATTTAATTAATAATTTTATGCCGAATTTGAATATTTTTTGATAATTACTTTAATAATTATAAACTTTTGGCGATTATTCTGTAAATCGTCAACTTTTTTATTTTTCATTTTATTAAACGATTACCTGTGTCGATTATTCTGCTAATCAGACACTGTCTTAGAAAAATACTTTTCCTATATTTTGACTTATTATTTTAATATTTACATTTTCGATTTATTATTTTGATATTTACATTTTGTTTTATTATTTGATATTTACATTTTGTTTTATTATTTGATATTTATATTTGATTAATTATTTTTAATTAATCCATTATCTTATATTTTTATTTCTATTTCGTTTATTGATTTATTAACCACCATGAATGATAACGGCAACGTTTCTCGTCCCGCTTCTCGTAATGAGAACCAGCCTGAAATAGAACCTTACAAATTATCCGAAATATTTTCTATCGTACCCGAATTTGAAGGCGATCAGATATTTTTACACACATTTTTAAATGCTTGTGATTATGCCTACAATATGTCTACGCGCGATCAAAAACAACTATTAGTAATTCACATTAAAAATAAATTACGCGGAAGAGCAGCGCAACTTATAAGTTCAAGAAATCCATTATCGTATCTAGAAATTAAACAGCTTCTTACCTCTCATTTTGGAGACACTAGAGACTTATCTTCTTTGATACAAGATTTACAAAGAGTCAAACAACTTCCAAATGAATCGGCTCTTACATTCCTTAATCGTGTCCAAGTCCTTAATGCAAAAATGCACGCAAATATACAGAAATCTAGCCTCTCTGCTGTAGAAAAACAGGCCCAAATTGTATTAATTGAATCAATGGCGCTCAATACCTTATTGACCGGCCTCGATCCAAAAATCGCTCATATTATTCGTGCTAGTAATCCAAAAGACCTTCTTGAAGCTCAAGTCCGCATCAGACGAGAGTTACAATTATCCTATTTCGAAATACAAAAAATCAATAGATCCAATCCTCCAAAACCCAATCAAAATAATCAACCCATTAGAAGACCAAACCTTCAACCACATAGATGCACATTTTGTGGACGTATGGGCCACTCGTACAATGAATGTCGTTCTCGACAAAATTCCCAAAATAATTCGCAGAATTCCAACAACTCTCATAATTTTAACAATTCTCGAAATTTTAATAACCATCAAAACTTCAATAATGCTCAAAACAATGGCTTTCAAAGACCAACTTTCAGTTCAAATAATAATTTCCAAAACAATAGACCCAATGACCAACAAAGACCTCAATTCACACCAAATCAAAATAATTCACAAGTACGCCCTTCTGTAATACATAAGAATCCTAATTTTTCGAACGATAGACACAGAGCTCATTTCGTTAACTATGAACCTGACTATATTAATGACTATACTTCAGCTTTAAATGAAAGCTACCAATACGAAGATTTCTCTGATAATAATTATTCACCTCCCGATTATTACCAGTCATTTGATCAATCAACCGATTTAATTGATAGCCAAGACTATCAGGATTTTCTCACAATCCCGAATCAGAACCACCCACCAGACAATACCAGTTCAATGAACGAATCTTTGTCTCAAATACAAAATCAGATACAAACTCTGAATTTGGACGACATGAACCCATCTCTGAACTTTCCAGAACAGACTTTTCTTTAAGCCCTCTTCTTGCTGTAAACTCTAAAAACCTGTACTATATAAAAGACGCATCAAATACGTTTAAATTACTTATCGATACCGGTGCTGGTATCTCTATCTTTAAAGAAAATACCGTGAAAAATTTCAAACCACGTTTTCCCGAACAAATTACTATACAGGGTATTACAGACCAAAAAATTCTTGTCACTGAATCAACTTTAGTCCCGTTTCAAGTGGGAAACCCTCATAAAGGTCTTCATTTATAATTTAGATATTGATTTCGATGGAATCTTAGGCCTCGATTTCTTAGAACATTACGAGTGTACGATAGACCTCAAAAACAAACAACTAATCACAAACTTTAAAACATTACCTCTCCACAAAGTAGAAACTAATTCGCGTAACAATGAACCCCCTAATCAAATTAAAATAGATCCCAGATCCGAACAAATATTCAAGTTAAAATGTCATCTGTCGAATACAGATGCAATTTTGCACAGAAAAGAAAAAGAAAAAGTCCATATCCCCAACGCGTTAGTACACGTAAATGAAAAAGGAGAATTTCTGACATCCGTAGTAAACGCAAATGCAATTCCCAAAATTATCGACTTTTCCGATATAGTAATTGAACCCTATTCGAATTACCCTATCCTAAATTTCCAGTCAAACGATAACTTGGAAAATTATTGTCCTGATAAAATTGACCGTACAAACAAAATCAAATCTCGACTTCGAACAGAACATCTTAACGAGGAAGAACAAGAATTAATAACAAATCTTTGCTTAAATTACGAAGACATATTTTACTTAGAAGGAGACAATCTTACTTTCACCAGTGAGATTAAACATCAAATTGAAACTAATAACGCCAAACCCATTTTTACGAAATCATACAGATATCCTCAGGTCCACAAAGAGGAAGTTAAATCTCAAGTAAATAAGATGATCAACGAAGGTATCATCCGGCCTTCTACTTCTCCTTGGTCATCTCCTGTTTGGGTTGTTCCCAAAAAAATGGACTCTTCTGGAGAACAAAAATGGCGAGTAGTAATAGACTACCGCAAACTCAATGAATGTACCATTGACGATAAATACCCTCTTCCTAATATCTCCGATCTCTTAGACCAGCTTGGAAAATGCCAATATTTCACAACTCTCGATCTTGCCTCCGGATTTCATCAGATTGAAATCGATCCCAAAGATATTCCTAAAACAGCCTTCTCTGTCGAAAACGGACATTATGAATTTACTCGTATGCCTTTTGGACTTAAAAATGCACCGTCCACATTCCAGCGTGTCATGGACAATATTCTTTTAGGTATTTTGAACGAACGATGTCTTGTCTATATGGACGACATTATAGTATACTCCCTACCATTCACGAACACATTTCCCGTCTTACTGAAGTCTTCAAACGTCTTCGAAAGGCAAATCTTAAAATCCAGCCTGATAAATGTGAATTTCTCAGGAAAGAGGTGGCGTATCTCGGACATCTCATTACCCAAGATGGCGTCAAGCCTAACCCTTCTAAAGTCGATTGTATCCAACGATTTCCTGAACCGAAAACACCAAAAGAAATAAAATCTTTCCTAGGTCTAGCCGGTTACTATCGTCGTTTTATTCCCAATTTTGCCAAACTCTCTAAACCTCTCACTAGACTACTACAAAAAGACGTTGCTTTTAATTTTGACCCAGATTGCAAGCAAGCTTTTGAAGATTTGAAAAACGCTTTAATTTCTGACCCAATTCTGACGTATCCAAACTTTGAGGAACCATTCGTCCTCACAACAGATGCAAGTGCATTCGCCATCGGCGCTATATTATCCCAAGGCCCCATTGGAAAAGATCTTCCTATAGCATATGCTTCACGTACCCTGTGTAATGCTGAAACACGATATTCGACCATTGAGCGAGAGCTCCTTGCCATCGTATGGGCTGTAAAACATTTCCGACCCTATCTGTTCGGTAGAAAATTCACCCTAGTAACTGATCACCGTCCACTCACCTGGTTATTTTCTATAAAAGACCCTGGAAGCAGACTAGCTAGATGGCGTCTCAAGCTTGAGGAATACAATTATAAAATTATTCATAAACCGGGAAAAACCAACAAAAATGCGGACGCCCTTTCTCGAATTAAAATCAATCATTTTAAAGAATGTGCGAATTTTCATAAGAAAATATCAATATTAGCTTCGAACGATACGGAATCTGACGAAGAATCAAATGAAATCAATGAAGAAGAAATCACTGAACATTTTAATAGATTTGTCGAACTGTATAAAACTAAATCACTCATTGATTATTCTAAAATTGAAATATCTAATGATCAATTATTAGACAAATCGCATAAGAACATCATCACCTTTCTTAGACAAAATAAAATGGAAGAAATACATCACAAAATATTAGACGACGTCTTCGATGAAAACAATATAGATTTTAACTTATCAAAGATTAATATATTCGGTAGTAAAACTGTCAAAAATCGGAAATATTTTATCATTCCCCTTCCTTTTGATCCTGAAACAGTAGTACAACACCTATTCTATATCGTTTATGTCGCACAAAATGAATTTGACCTATCGCAAATCCATTACGTCGAAAATCAACTCGAATTACCAATTCTAGAAATATTTTCATTTATCTTTGCCGATAAAGAAATAAAACTGAGAATCTGTCAAGATGTTATTAAAACTCCGGAACAGGATGAAATACCCCAAATACTAGATCACTATCACTGTGGCAAAAACAATCTCCATCGGGGTATAAATGAAACTATACGAAGAATAAAAGAAAAGTATAATTGGCAAGGCATCACAAAAGGATGTAGAAAATTTTATAAAAAATTGCGAAATCTGTCAAAAAGTAAAGATATGTAGAAAAAACTTAAGTAACCCGTTAGTCATCACCGAAACCCCTAAAACACCGTTCGAAAGAATTAACATAGATCTTTTCGAATACCCTACCAGAAATTACGCATTAACTATCCGAGACGAGCTCACTAAATTCACACAGGCGTATCCTCTTGAAGACAAAACAGCTAAATCAGTCGTCAATCATCTTATTATCTTTTTCCAACACTATGGCACACCATTACGCATACACTGTGACTATGGACGTGAATTCGACAATGCTTTGATGAAAGATCTTTGTGAATTGTACGACATAAAACTAACCTTCTCAAGTGTGGGCCATCCACAATCTAACGGTTCTATCGAAAGATTTCACGCAACCCTAAGCGAAATGATAAGAGCTAATCAAGCTGAAAATCCCGATGAACATCCGTTCAATGTTCTGCCTTATGCAGTTATTTGCTACAATAACACAAAAAACAAAACCCACGGATTTACACCATACGAACTCATTTTCGGACATACTTCTTTTAGACCACCCGAAATACTTTACAATGAAAAAATCCTTATATCAAAATACGTTAGAGACTTAAGTAATCGTATGCAATACTTCTATAAAGTGGCACGAGCCAAGACGGAAAGACAAAAAGAAAAGGCTAAAGAAAGATTCGATCAACACGTGTCATCAAACCCTCCAGAATATAAAATAGGCGATAAGGTTTACGTCAAAGAATCGCAAATTAAAGATAAATCCCAAAATAAATTTAATGGCCCTTTTGAAATCCAAGAAATTCACGTAAATTCTGCTACTTTATTAAATACCCAAACCAATAGAACAATGAAAGTAAATTTTGATAGATTAAAACCCTATCATGAGTAATTTTCTTTCAGATTCCTCGGACTGATCCCAGTCATCCTCTCCCAGTATACGTTAACTCCAATCAACAACACTGTTGGAATCTTTTTTCATGAAGAAACCAATCTCAAAATTTCGAACGACAAATGGACCCTCCTTGTATATAAAGACATGCAACCAATCAGAGACGTTATCGACAAAAATGACAAAATCTTAGAAAATTTATTGGATACCATTGAAGAAGATGTACCTCGAATGCTGGCATTTAAATCCGAAGTCCAAACTCACATAAGTCTTCTCAAACAAATCTCTAGTTCTGTTAATCTCAAATATACAGAAATAATGGCTGATACGAAACAATACACATTCCGAGAGAAACGCGGACTTATTAACGGAATAGGTTCGATATGGAAATCAATTACCGGCAACTTAGATTCGTCAGATGGCGAATATTTCAATGATTGTATAAATAAAATAACCCGCGATGAATACCAAATCGAAAACTTATTGAAAAATCAAATATCGGTTACAACTTCTGTTATTAAAAACTTTAACGCCACAATCCAGAAATTACAAATAGACGAGGAAACATTCAACAATAATATTAAAGAAATTCGAGAGTCAATAATGGATATCTCTGACCAATTAAAATTCTATCAATCTCAAATCGATATGCTAAACTTTTGTGAATTACTAATGGAAAGCTATTCATTTATCGAAGACTCTTTAAATGAAATAGTAAATGCCATAACCTTTGCTCGATTAAAAATATTACATAGCTCAATCATAACCCCGTTTGATTTAATTGAATCGCTAAGGCATATATCACAATCATTACAAAAAAATAATCTTCCATTATCAATCTATACTTCAAATCTAGCTCAATATCTCGATATTATCGAATTGCAAGCCTATCAATTAGACACAAGAATTGTGTTTGTCTTAAATATTCCTTTAACTGATGCAGAACAATATACTTTATATCGTATCTATCCAATACCAATACTGGATAATCGAACAGGTCTTCATTCAATATTAACAACAACAAATAAATACATTGCGCGAAATGATGATTCATTGTTATACCTTACAATAAATAGCCTTGAGTCATGCAAAACTTTGCGAGCTCGAACCAAGATCTGTTACAACACACTTCCATACCCAATCGACAGCGATGCCATATGCGAAGCCCAACTTCTGAAACGACAAGAACGCCTTCCCAGAACATGCCAGACTTCCGTAGTATTTGCCAAAGATTACAACGTCCAGAAGATCAACATAAACCTGTGGCTCATAACAGTTTCTGACCCACTGCCTATTACCATCAAATGCGAATCCAGAGACGTCAAATCAGAGATTATTTACACAAACCATGTACTCAAACTACAACCCACGTGCGATGCCTTTATTGGAAGTACAAGAGTACACTCTCAGAAATTAATCGACGTTCATGACAATGTTACATACAGAAGTCACCCAGTCCAAATTCCATTCAATTGCTGCAAACACTTCCCAGATAAAATCCATCTTCCCGACTTAAAACCACTGAAGCTTAGCAGAATCAATACTGAAGACCTCGAGATAGCCCATCACAAACTCAATCAGTATTCTGAAGAACTCGATAAACTAATCAATGAACCGTTTGTCAACAAACATCTGAGCTGGTTCACCATTTTTACCATAGTTGTCATTGTAACTCTTGTTGTTCTTTATGTTATATGTAAATGCAGATCCAAGAGAAGATACAGGATAGGAATTGGCAATACCAATGACAATGACCATCCGCCCTCTCCACCAAGACACCCAGAGACAGCCTTCACCCGGAATTGGAGAAAAATCCTTCCAAGACGAAGACCCAGTATCCACCTAAGCGACGCCATAGACGAAGAAGAGCAGATCCAACTTAACACCAATAAACAGACAGTCTAAAAGTTGCTGCCACGCATCAACTTTCATCTAAAAGGGGGAGCTGTTATATGCATTGTACCAACCGATGTTCCTTATCACGACGATTCCCAGGGTATCAGGTTCCACTTCCAACAACCTGAGCCGATAAGGATCCTTGCAAATGCAGTACCAGCAGAGTCAGCGGGACCCAAGCTTTTTACACGTTCCCACTGAGTCAGCATTTACTAATATTATAAAACCGCTTGTCGCTCTTAATTCAGTATTCAGTATATTTTTGTAGTTCATTCATTATATTTTATATTTCATTCATTTTTACCACGTAACTTGTATTTTGTAATTAATAATTTTTTTAAAAGTCAAAAAAGTGTTTCGTGATATAAAATATATATATATTATATATATATATATATATATATATATATATATAATATAAAATTAGTGTTTCTTGGGTTTAGGTTCAATAAAGATATGTTTATAATAAACATATTATAAAAAAAAACGAAAAAACAAAAAAACCAAAAAAAAAAATAAAATAAAAAAAACCTGAACCCAAAGAAACACTAATTATATATTAAAATATAATACGGTTCAAGAAACTCAAAACTACAATATATATATATATATATATATCTATATATATATTTATATATATATATATATATATATTTATATATATATATATTGTTGATAAATGTTGATAAGATTTTATGGACATTATACGTTGATTGATATTGTATAAACAATCAAGTAACTAGTTTATACAATATCACCGTATAATGTTCATTTACTTGAATTTTATTCACATTATTGTAAATAACTTTGACTGCTACATGTCTTTTTAAGGTAACAATTATAACATCGTTTCCATGATTGTGTGGTTCTCATATTGTACTTTTTAGATGAACTGATGATGCTTTCAAAATACAAAAGCGAAACGTCTTCAAAATAGGGATAAAGTAGCCTATCAACTTTGTCTTTTATTTCTCCATCTTGAGACCGATATAAGAACCACCACTCTCGTTCTGAGTCATTCCTTATATATATATTAGATTGACGGTCGTACTCCTTTTCCGATTATATATAGGTTGGAGTCAATAAAAGGGGCTATTTAGTTGACTATTTTTTACTCTAGCTTTCAATTGTGATTACAATTTTTATCAAGAGCTTCTAAAAAATACAATAATATCTTACAAAGTTGAACTAGAAATAAAAAAATTTTTTGTCAACTCACCAAATAAAATTAGTTTTTTATATAAAACTACTAGCTTACATATTAAATACAAAAAATATTAATAAAAAAATGTCTTATTCTAATAAATGTTTCTTATTAGAAATATATATATATATATATATATATAATATATATATATATTTATATATGTTCTGTACTAGTAACACTGACAAATTGTGATATTTTTTAAATATTTACACATTTTTTATATATATATTACAGTGTCCTGAAGAAGGAATAAAATAAATCCGAAAGCTTGTGTTTTTATTTATATCGACAGTCACTAATATCCTGTATTTCTTGTATATTATATATTATATATTATATATATATAATATATATATATTTATATATATATAAATTATATATATATATATATAATATATATATATATTTATATATATTATATATATATATATATATATATATATGTATATTATATATATATATATATATATATATATATATATACTATATATATAGATTATATATATATATATATATATATATATTATATATATTATTTATATATATTATATATATATATATATAAGGATCACTCAGACGAGTGGTGGGTTCTTATATCGGTCTCTAACCTAAAGTTAAAATCAAAGCTTAATATCCATTAAATAGTTGGAAGTTATTTATGATTTTTCTTGGTTCTTACTCACTTATTAACATTAAATAACATTAATTTTACTGTAGACCACATGGTCATTTGCTGTGCTAATTTTTTATAAGTTCATATATGTTGTTAGTTGCTTAACTGTTTATACAAGATCAGCGTATTATGTCCATTTACTTAGTTTCATTCACATGTTTGTTAATAACATTGACTGCTACATATCTTTTTAAGGTAACAATTAACATCGATTCCATGATTGTGTGGTTCTCATATTGTAAAATATTTTTAGATGAACTGATGATGCTTTCAAAACTCGAAAGCGAAACGTCTTCAAAATAGATAAAGTAGCTATCAACTTTGTCTTTTATTTCTCCACCTAGAGACCGATATAAGAACCCACCACTCTTCTGTAGTGATCCTTATATATATATTATATATATAATATATATATATATATATATATATATATATTATATATATATAAGAAATACTGGATATTAGTGACTGTCGATATAAACAAACAAGATAGTTTATTAGGGGGTTGCAGTCAGAATATTTTGGCAAAAGAAAAAGAACCATTCAAAACGTGTTTTTTTTTTTAAATGTGTTTCATTTATTGTTATTTACTAGAAAAAACACCAAAAATAAAATAAATATTTACCTGTACAAAAAATTACACCTCTGTATAATATGTTGCATACCATTAAGACAGGTTTAAAAAAGTAATAGTCACCTAAAAAGAGCCTCTAGTATTTCTTGTAAAGAAAGATATCATCAATTACACCTAATTACATATTAATTACACTGTTTTTTCTTTCCATTCTCTGTATGAGTTAATATACACCAGTTAAAACATGCCATCTATCATGTTTTACTATTTTTACAACAAATTTTAAAAATTTTATGATGTATTATGTCCATAATTGTACATTTTAATGTGTGGTATAAATGTTGAGTGTCAATGCTTACAAAAATAATCTCAACGACTAGTAAATTACACTGAAGAATTGTGATATTTTTAAATATTTACATAATTGTCTTTTACAGTGTCTTGAAAAAGGAATAAAACCATTCCGAAAGCTCGACAAAAAGTCAAAAGAGTGTTTTTTTAACATCCCGACCAATATTCTGACTGCAACCCTAATAAACTATCTTGTTTGTATATATATATATATATATATATATATATATATATATATTATAATATATAATATATATTATATGAGTAAGAAAAAAAGAAGTACTTGTGACTCGTTTGGAAAAAATATAACACTGTTTTTGATGGGTTGGAGTCAATAAAAGGGGCTATTTGTTGACTATTTTTTACTCGAGCTTTCAATTGTGATTACAATTTTTATCAAGAGCTTCTAAAAAATACAAAATGTCTTACAAAGTTGAACTAGAAATAAAAAATTTTTTGTTAACTCACCAAATAAAATTAGTTTTTTATATAAAACTACTGCTTACATAATAAATACAAAAAATATTAATAAAAAATGCCTTATTCTAATAAATGTTTCGCTGAAAAATTTAGATGAAGTTTCTTAAGAAAAAAAATTGAATTTATAAACAAAAATAGAATAGCTACAACCAGCCTAAAATGACATAAATACTAACTTAAAAATTTTTATTTTTGACATATTGTCAAAAATAAAATTTTGTTTAAAAAATTCTTTGTTAAATAACAAAAAAGAAGAAGATTTATTCACCATTGATAGATGCCCGAAAAAATGTAACAAATACATGGAAAATTCAAAATGTGATATTTTACTGACTGCATAAATTAAATAGAAATTATATAATTATAAATTTTGCTTAAATTTTGAATTTCTGACCTTTTGTTTAAATTATTATCACTTTTGCTAATACAAACCATTTCCAAAAAAGTTCTTTTAAATTTATTACTTTCATTACATAAAATTTTAATATTATCAAAATCCATAATATGGTCTTTGTCTATTACATGCTCTGCCAAAGCACAAGATGGTTTCTTAATTCTACAATCACTCTTGTGAGAAATAATGCGATTTGAGAGATTTCTTCCAGTCTCACCAATATACTCAGCTTCACACTGAGTACAAACAATGCTGTATACTACATTTGTTTGATCTAATTTGTCTATAGGATATTTAGTTTTGGAATATAAAGATGAAATAGTTTTGATGTTCTTTGTTGCTATTTTTATATTGTCAATAACCTTTAATGTTTGTATTAATTTAGTAGTTAATGATGGTATAAAAGGTAGTGAATGATAATATATGTTTTGATTGTTGGATACAGTGTTTTGAGATTTAGCAAAAAAATGGTGTTAAGTTATTTATATTTAATAAATTAGAAAAAGCATCCTATGTAGCATATCAGGAGGATATTAACTACTAAAATTAATACAAACATTAAAGGTTATTGACAATATAAAAATAGCAACAAAGAACATCAAAACTATTTCATCTTTATATTCCAAAACTAAATATCCTATAGACAAATTAGATCAAACAAATGTAGTATACAGCATTGTTTGTACTCAGTGTGAAGCTGAGTATATTGGTGAGACTGGAAGAAATCTCTCAAATCGCATTATTTCTCACAAGAGTGATTGTAGAATTAAGAAACCATCTTGTGCTTTGGCAGAGCATGTAATAGACAAAGACCATATTATGGATTTTGATAATATTAAAATTTTATGTAATGAAAGTAATGAATTTAAAAGAACTTTTTTGGGAAATGGTTTGTATTAGCAAATGTGATAATAATTTAAACAAAAGGTCAGAATTCAAAATTTAAGCAAAATTTATAATTATATAATTTCTATTTAATTTATGCAGTCAGTAAAATATCACATTTTGAATTTTCCATGTATTTGTTACATTTTTTCGGGCATCTATCAATGGTGAATAAATCTTCTTCTTTTTTGTTATTTAACAAAGAATTTTTTTAAACAAAATTTTATTTTTGACAATATGTCAAAAATAAAAATTTTTAAGTTAGTATTTATGTCATTTTAGGCTGGTTGTAGCTATTCTATTTTTGTTTATAAATTCAATTTTTTTTCTTAAGAAACTTCATCTAAATTTTTCAGCGAAACATTTATTAGAATAAGGCATTTTTTTTATTAATATTTTTTGTATTTATTATGTAAGCAGTAGTTTTATATAAAAAACTAATTTTATTTGGTGAGTTAACAAAAAATTTTTTATTTCTAGTTCAACTTTGTAAGACATTTTGTATTTTTTTAGAAGCTCTTGATAAAAATTGTAATCACAATTGAAAGCTCGAGTAAAAAATAGTCAACAAATAGCCCCTTTTATTGACTCCAACCCATCAAAAACAGTGTATATATTTTTTCCAAACGAGTCACAAGTACTTCTTTTTTCTTACTCATATATATATATATAATATATATATATATATATATATATATATTATATATATATATATATATATATATATATATATATCGTGTTGTTAATACAATTTTCTTCTGTCGATACCATTATAATAAAGAATCTGTGCGGTATTTAGTCGAAAGCTTCTATAATATATAAAACATATGAAGCTGTTTTTATGGTATCAATACTTGTGGGGTATGTTG
>OU898283.1:94151086-94200131 GCA_918026665.1 Diabrotica balteata | reverse complement strand
ATTTTAAAGACTGCAATAGAACATATATTTGACAAACACACCATTATCTACATACAAGGCTTATTGCACACAAACATAGTGTACAATCCACCAAACTAAACACTACAGCCTTGGCCAAGCATTCCCTAGAAAATAGCTGTTGTATTGATTTTGAAAATGTACAGATTTTGGAAAAAAAACAAAACTACGACAAAATATGCATATTGGAGATGATTTACATAAATAAAGATCAAATTGAGATGATAATAAAAACTGCAGCAGTTTCTTTACAACCAATAATGCTATTTAATATGAGACTATATTTTATGAAATGTATTGACAAAATGAATTAAAGAAAATGGTGGACATACCGAACACTTACTTTGGCAAAAAGTTTAATGTTATTGCATTTAACTATTCCTTAATTTGGTTCGTAAATAAAATATTTTGATTATGACTTTAATTTAATACAAAAGGTAAAGTGTTTGTAAAATCCAATTATTTTGTTATTTTGTCAAATCCCATTATGAACTATCCTGCTGATATATTTATTGTATTTAATATTTCGTTAACTAATAACTTTATTTATAATAACAAAATTCAGAAGTATTGATGTATTTATGTAGTTAATTTGTAAAATGCGACTATTTCGAAAACTGTAGTTTTGAAGTTATTACAAAGTATACCTGTTTTTGCTAAAATAATGTATTTTTTATTATTTTTATCACAAATACCGGTAACTTGAGCAAAAAAGTTAAGTGCAAATGTATGCCACATATGTAGCATGTGGTGCCCTCTATCAGCTACATTAAAGTATGCATCAAATTATAATTCCTGATGTTCAATACTTAGTACCCAGTTATGAATTTTATACATAAATGTTCACAACCATGAAAGTTATAGCGAAAATTAAAATTTGAATTTTTTTCTTTGGCACTACTATTTCTTTTTGTAGAATTACATAAGGACCAACCTGTATATACACATATATATATATATATATATATATATATATATATTATATATATATATATATATATATATATATATAATATAAAATTCTTGTGACACAGACATTAACGAACTGACATATAAAAGTTGATATCTGATATCTCATTGTTTACTGTCATTAGTATATAATTATTTTTATATGGGCGTATCGTTGATGTTTTCGAAAAATGTAAGGTGGAGATATGTTATGACTTTAAGAGCTTTTTATGATATTATATTATTATTGTTTAAATCAGATTGAAATATATTTTATTTAGGTTTTGTGTATCTTTTTTGTCATTTATTGCGTTGGTGTTTCTTTTTATTTCTATTGATTAGTATATCTCCCTCTTCTTTTTGTTTTTTCTGTTTTTAAAATTTTAATGTTTTCAAAATCAAATTTATGCTTCTTCCCGCTTTCATGTTTTGTGAGCGCAGTGACGTTGTTCTTGTCATATTTGTGAGAACGAATTCTGGATTGAAGCAGTTGACTGGTTTGACCGATATAGACACCTTCACAGTTAGTACATTTTATCTCATAAACAACATGTGATATTTGAAGTTTTGGAGTTTGTGTTTTTAGTATTGTGAAATATTTATTTAAGAGGTTGTTGCCTTTTTGGGCCACTGTTATATTATATTTGTTAAAAGATTGTTAAAAGATTTGTTAGTTGTTCGGATAATCCTTTTATATATGGAAGAGTTGTATAAGTGGTTTTGTTTTATATATAACTACAATATATATATATATATAATATATTTATATATATATATATATATATATATATATATATATATATATATTTATATATATCATATATATATATATACATATATATATATATATATTATATATATATATATATATATTATATATATATATACATATCTTTATCGCCCAAATTGGGGCTGGTAATTTTTACTTTTCATAAAAAAGGCAGCTTCCATAAATGCGACAATTATAGAACTATCTCTCTTATATCCCATGCCAGCAAGATAATGCTACATATAATCAATAAGAGACTGAAAACATTCCTTCAAAGAGAAATTCCACAACAGCAAACTGGATTTACCAAAGGTAGAGGCACTCGAGAACACCTGTTGAATATAAGACAGATAATCGAGAAATCTAGGGAATTCAACATCCCACTATACATCTGTTTTATAGATTACCGTAAAGCGTTCGACAGGGTCAAGTGGAGACACTTATGGCGAATACTAAAAGAAGTAGGCGTACCACAATATCTAATTACGCTTATAACTGAACTATATGAACACACTACTGGATCAGTTAAAGTACTTGACACACTTTCGAACGAGTTTCATCCAGAACGGGGTGTCAGACAAGGATGTATACTATCTCCACAATTAGTCAACATATATGGGGAGTATATTATGCGAAGAGCACTTGAAGGATGGGAAAAGGGCATCTCAATAAATGGTCATAAACTAAACAACCTACGTTTCGCAGATGACACAGCCCTTCTTGCAAATAGTCAAGCAGAGCTGATGGAACTTATACGACTGATCGAAAACGAAAGTCAAATATTTGGTCTGCAATTAAACATATCAAAGACAAAGATCATGATAGTGGATAGACTCCACAACAATCATCCACACATAACCACAATTGACCGGATCGAGGTTGTGAGCTTATACTTATATCTGGGATCATTAATCACAAACACAGGGTCATTACAAGAAGAGATTAAACGTAGATGTGATCTAGCAAAAGTTGCCACAGCAAAAATGACCAAAATTTGGAAGGACTGTCAAATTACAAGAGCGATAAAGATGAAGTTGATCAACTGCTTAATATTCCCAATACTGACCTACCGATGTGAATCTTGGACTCTGAGACAATCAGAGAGAAGAAAGATAGACGCCACTGAAATGTTTTACTGGAGACGAATGTTACGAATTCCTTGGACCGACCGTAGAACAAATAATTTAATTTTAAGAGAGCTAAAAGTTAGCCAACGACTCTCTAGTAAAGTCCATCTCCAACAATTAAAATATTTTGGGCATGTTATGAGAGCAAACACAGAAAACATGGAAAAACTCATAATACAAGGAAAGGTAGAAGGCCGAAGATCACGAGGAAGATCTCCCAACAAGATGGATAGATCAAATTACAGGAATATGCCAAAAACCTATGCATGAATTAAAAGAAATGACCAGAGGCAGAGATCTCTGGAGACGGACAATACACGACATCACGTCGACCACTACACTCCCCCTGGGCGGTCAGGATTCAAGAGAGAGAATTTTGGCCTTTCACCCGTCGAAATAGAGCAATATTTTTGTTAGCTTGCAGAGATAAGTTGTTGATACGTTCTCTGCTTTTCCAGTTTATTACCTATTTTTATTCTAAATATTTATCAGGTACATTTTTCTACATGTCTCTTAGCATATTTTAAACATTTAATTCTATTTTTTATTTGTTCAAAATTTCGTCCTATTTTCATTTATATCTTGACCTTGACGCCTTAATTACTATTACTTATTACAGCTTTGAAAGCTTCGCCAAAACTCCGAGGAGTTTTAGAACGATTAAAGAAGAGGCATAATAAGCTAATTGGTTACAGGACTACCGGTGTAAAACACATTGCTTGCGAGAAGAAAAAATTACTGTAGATATACATGATAAGAGTACCATTCGCATCTGATTTGTAGGCAACTTAAATTACTTTTCTCACTATTATGAGATGATAAGTTATTTGTATTTTACCGCGACGATCTTTATCAGACTTTAAAAATAAAACAGATTTCTTATCGTATTACATTAAAAACCTTTCGACGTTGGGATTTTTTTAGCACATCTTATAATTTTAAAAGGAACAAGTATTTGATCACTTGACAAAGTATTTAAAAGTAAATTAACGGAAGAGCTAAATCATCGAGAAGTAATTAAATATTTTTAATATCATCGTAAAGATTTTAAGATAAAATATTGTAGGCCAGGTCAAAATGTAAAAAAAAATGTTTTTATATACTATTTATATGTTCTTCAAAAATATAGCCACGATCTCACAAGTACAAGTCGAAAATACTAAATTTAGATTTGAGGTGTCAGAAAATCACTCGCCGTTGGCTATCTTAAAATCTGTCACCTGTCATTGGTTGTCAAATTATTTGCCTCCGGATACGAAGTATACATTTTATATTTACTTGGAACTACTAGTCAAGAATTCATAGGGAAATGCAGATTAATTAATCGCACAAAAAGATAAAATAATTATACTAGGAATAGAACAAAGATTTAGTCAGATGATTGAAAATAAAATAAGAAGAATAAGCTTATATGTAAAAAAGAAAATTAAATAACAATATACATATTAAAAACTTGTTAAAAAGGAAACCAGAAACGGAAGAACTAGTATTAAAACAACAGCTTTTGAATTAAAATTTCTTTTAGGATTATTAACAAGACCAAAATAGATACAGGAATGAGGAAATTAGACAACAAATAAATTAAGACACTCTACTGGAAAAAATCGAGAAGAATAGGTTAGGACGACAGACTTCTTACAAAAAAGCCAAAACAATGTAAATAAGAGAATAACAGATGGAAAAACCACAATGAAAACAGGCAAACCATGAAAAAATGTATAATTAGAATAAAAGAGTTAGCCAAACAAGAAAAGAGAAGCGATTTAATAAATGACTACAGAACAGTAAAACCTAAAGAAATTGATAAGGTACAAACATAAAACAAACAATTCGACGCTGAAAGGCATAAGGATTTACGCAAAAGTGAATAAAAAGTTTGAATCAAGGAAGCCTTTTTCTATACGTTCAACTGGTGTCTTAGCAAATCCGGTCATGTTGAGGTTCCATAGGTCACCTTTACAAGTTCCATAGTTTTTGGTCATTCCATTCAACTTCTCTCAGATGTCTTTTATTTTTTTTTGGTTATCAACAACTGCAGCCAGACTGGTACTATGAAGATATAAACACATTTTCCTTGAAGAAGAGTATTAGGCAAGAAAACACCATCCCTCTTACATTATTTAGCGCTTTGTTCCAGAGTACTATAAGGAACAAATTTAAAATATATTGGAGTCACCATAGATGGGGAGTTTATGAACAACTTAACCATGGATTTCCAGGCGACACATTCCTTATTGCAGACCGGATATATATTAAATACAATCCAAACACATTTCAATATAAGGCACCTACCTAAACAGCACAGTACGTTTTAAGTACGTACAATTTTAATACTGTACATACATGATGTAAAATGTACGTTTTAAGTACGTACATTGGGTACATACCAGTACGTACAGAAGAGTACGTACTTATTACGTCTTAAGTATGTACATACCATTGCGTACAGAAGAGTACGTACTTATTATGTCTTAAGTATGTACCATGAGAAAGAAGAGTTAAAGCATAGTTATTATGTTAGGTTATGTTAACCTAACCTAATTTATTTAGTTAGGAATTTTACACCTCGAGTACAGTTGTGATGTGATAATTCATTGCAAGACAGTTTCATTTAGATTTTTTTTACTTATTTTTGGTGTTTGGTGCTTGTGGTTTCCTGTTATTTTATTCAGTCGCGTGTTTTTTTGTGTCAAAAATGTAGTGATAAGAAAGTGACGGAGCAAGAAATTGGACGATGGTTGAAGAGAGTCGGGGATCGCTTAAAAATTTTCTTTCTTATTTTTAAAAGAATAAAAATTGAACTTATTTAAAAAAAAAATAAAAATATATTCACCTATATTTACTTTTATTTACATAAATCATCATAAGGGTGTATAGTAGGTATGTACATAATATATATAGGTATATATATATATATATGTATATATATATATATATATATATATATATATATATAATATATATATATATATATATATATAAAGGATCACTCAGACGAGTGGTGGGTTCAAATATCGGTCTACTAGGTGGAGAAATAAAAGACAAAGTTGATACTACTTCATCTATTTTGAAGACGTTTCGCTATCGAATTCTGATAGCATCATCAGTTCATCTAAAAATTTTACATTATGAGTACCACACATTCATGAAAAAGATGTTAAATAGTTACCTTTAAAAAGATATGTAGTTGTCAATGGTATTAAAAAGATAGTACAAAAACTCAATTGTATAAACAATTTACACTTTGACTCCTTGTATCATACATAATACACAATAGGTACTCTCTCTGAGCCTGTGTGTATGAATTTGATACACAAGAGTAGAACGCATTCAAGCAACTGTGTATGTGGTCCGAACGCAGTTGTAGTGTATTTATACGTGTATTATCATTCCTTTAGGCTGTGGTAACCAATTTTCAATGTTAGTTCGGTAATCCTAGCATATTAAAATTGGCAACATTGTAGATAAAATTTGGAGATACGAAATTGTCGAGTTGCAATAGTGGCATACCACCATACCAGTCACTGTTAGACCTTCATTGTAGTCGGGTTTTTTTTATGTACAATGTCTAAAAATAACAAGAGAAACCTTTCTTTACATGAACTTGAGCATCTGGCTGAAAATCTTAGCGAAATAAGTGATTGTGAATTTGATGATTCAGATGTCGATCCATTATACACTGATAGTTCTGATACCCTTGAATACTCTTCAGATTCAGATTATGAACCACAAACAAAACGGCAGAAAATGGAAACACTTAAGGCAAGTTTATAGTTCCGTATAAATTTCAAATGTTATATCTAATTTTGAATTATTTTAGGATGATAATGTTACAAGTCAACCTAGAATTCAACATGAACAGTTTAATTTGCAAATAAGCGAAAGTGAATCTGAAATTGAAGATGTAAACAATATAGATATGGTAAATCCTCGTATAGGGAATTTACAGGCAAATGTTATATGGAAACAATGTTGATGGAAATTTGAATACATTTGACGTTATACATGAAAATACTTCTTTTGGTACAGTTGTAGAAAGTAGGGAAAATGATACACCTTTAACGTTTTATAGACTGCTCCTAACAGACGAGATACTCGATATTTTAGTGAAGGAAACAAATTGATATGCTGAACGAAAAATTATTGATGCTATAAATCGTGAAAACATTAAGACAAATACATATCTCACTAACTGGAATGATACTAACAGAGAAGAAATATTAAAATTTTTGGGAATTTTAATATGGATGGGTTTGAATACAAAACCACGACTACGAGATTACTGGAGCACTAATTTTATCCATCATTGCTCAATATACAAGACAACAAACATGTCGAGGTGTAGATTTGAGGCTCTTCTTGCTTGCTTCCATTTTTCAGATAATGAAGCTTGTCTTGAAGGAAGCAGATTGTTCAAAGTTGAACCATTATTGCAGGCGTTCAATAGAAGTTTTCAATCTGCTTTGGTACCAGGCAAATACATTTGCATTGATGAATCGATGATTCCCTTTAGAGGACGTCTGTCATTTTTACAGTACATACCTGGCAAACGTAATAAATATGGCGTAAAAGTTTTCAAACTCTGCGGAAAAGGCGGCTACATATATCACGCAAAAATTTATGGCGGAAAGCAAAATAGACCAAAGGAACCATCACTAGCATCCCTAGTGGTCATGGAATTAATGCAACCTTTTCTACACTCAGGAAGAACTTTGGTTACGGACAATTTTTATACTAGTGTCAGTTTGGCACACGAACTAAATGATAACAATATTCATCTAGTTGGATCACTTCGTAAAAATAGGAAATACAATCCTAAGTCGGTGTTTGAAGCAAAGCTAAATAAAGGAGATATGATGGCCCTACAGAGCAACACAAAAGTTATTGTAGGAAAATGGATCGACAAAAGAGAGGTAACATTTTTGACTACAAAATCTTGTCCAGAAATGGTCGACGTTCGTACAAAATCAGGAATAAAAAGAAAATCGTCTACAATAGTAGAATATAATTCTGTTAAATCTTACATTGACGTTTCTGATCAAAAAGCTTCCTACAGTAATCCCATCAGACGTTCTATAAAATGGTATCGGAAAGTGGGAATAGAGTTACTGACAAATACAGCCATAGTGAATGCTTTAATCCTATATAACAAAGCTTTGAACACAAAAATGGATGTAACACAATTTCGCGAAGAATTAGTGACTGCCATTTGCAAAGACAATAATGTTACAAACCCTCAACAAACACACCATAGGCTGGAAGAATATGACAAAAGAGGACGATGTGTTATATATTACAGCACACAGGCAAAATCCTTGGTCGCGCACATGCATCTAAGAATTCCAAACAGTGCAACACTAGGTGTACTGGCACTGAATGTAGAGAAAAAAAATTTATTTGTAACATTTGTTTTTTTAAAACACATAATGTATATTTAAAATAATTTGTTAAGATATTTGCTTATGTTTTTTCGTAATAAAGTTTCATAAATAATGTGTATCAATTTCAATACATCTAGGCTATGGGTAATGACATTATGAAAAGTCGTCTACATGAAACTGCGTGTATCAAAAATAAACACACCCTACAAAGCCCTTTTAAAATAAAAAAAATGTCATTATATGAATTAACACATACATATAGAGCATTTTATTAGAGAACATCAAAAAAAAAAGTGGCCAGGCTGTGACAACTTATGCAGATAAATAGGCCCAGGAGTTAAAGTGTTAAATAACTAACAACATTTAGAGACTTAGTAAAAATTAGTAAAGCAACAGAACACGTGGTCTAATAAGCATATAATATTTTATATAATATTAACTAGTGAAAAAGAACTAAGAAAATCATTGATTCACTTCCAACTATGCAAAAAATTTTATTTTATGACTTCATCTTAACTTTTGGTAGCATTATTTAAGTTATCTACATTGAGATATAAAAAATATATATAAAAAAAAAAGATATAAAGTGAAGTTACCACTGTATGCTTGGCACCTGTTGCGGTTGAAATGGCGTTAATTAAAAGATATCGAGCCAATGACATGAACAGACAGCCAACCTTGAGGTCGAAAATTCTTCGACAGAACAGCAAGGTTAAGAGTACCAACCCACTAATTTACGGGCGGTATATTGAAAAAGTCAACATGAGTTTGAATGATAACCCTCCCGTAAGAGACCAAACAATGAAAGAAATTAGCGATAACGCTAATCCCCTGCATCAACTGGTCTAGAACAAAGAAGTAGGCAAAATTCATTCAACTTCATATATAAAAGAGTGATAAACCGTCAACAGTGTAGTTGGATATACAGCTACAGGTGAATGACGATAAGCACCTAATTTCCAAAAAGTCCAAGGTCCCACGGACTACAATAGTTTATACCCACCCCAGTGTAAATTTTAAAAATATTACTTCAATATTGTATTTGTAATACTTGTTTAAAAAAATCTTGCTCAAGGTACATATAATCACAAAACCTACTTAATATTGTGTTATATAATTTACATAATAAAGTACGTTAGATAAAAAAGGTAAAATCCTAGCTCGTCCAAAACTAGTTTCTGATTGGAATAGGAATAGGAATAATTGAATATTAGTATAAGTTTACAGAAAAACTTTGACGAAATACTCTAATGAAATACGCTATGATCACGTGGGCTTAATTGTATAGTAATTTCCAGCTCACTTCTAGTCTGTCAAAAAGTAACTAACTTCGCAAAAAAATAATTACTAAATTCACTAGACAGTTCGAAAGTCACAGACCTATAAGAACAACAATAAAAAAAATTCGCGTAACTTGAATTTAGTTTGAGGTCATGTTGGCATCACATGAGTAGTAGAAGGTTAAACTCCAAAATACCGGACAAACATCACCTTTTAAAAAAGGTGACCCTAATAGTTACGAAAACTATCGAGTTATCATCATAATTAAATATAATCTATTAAATATTAGTTATTTAAATTATTTAAAAAGGATTAATACAAGTCTGCTAATCACACCTACTCTGTTACATGAGCTAGAAAATAAAAAAATACGGAAGAAAAAGATATTAAGGTAAGTCCGGGAGAGATGGCTCACATTTTTTTGACTGTCTGTATCTTATCACAAAAAAGTCTACGCTCTGAAATATTTATATATTTATATTAAAACACCATTAGAAGAAATTGTATAGAGTTGGTTAAGCCAAATGCCAAAAACTTACATACAAAAACAGTAAACATCAAAATACAAAAAATTGTAAAAGGCCAACTCACCCGATGTGTCAGGGTGATATGGCTAGATCATAAATTTTATTTGGCACGGTTCTTCGCCAATAATTTTCCACATATATCACATAAATTAACACATTTTGAGCAGTTTTGATGAAACCAAGAATTGCAATGCACTTTTCTTGTTTCGATGTGGTTGAATATATTTACCCACAGCCGGTACATTCACAATTTGTTTCGTCTTGTAGATCATCACTAGAGTCTTTAGTAATTTCTTTAATTGTCTACCGCGTTTCCTTACTTGTGAAATACCTGGTGTACAAGATAGTGGAGAGATATTATCTAAAATTTTACCGGGAGTGATTTTTTCTTTACAGCTGAGCTTATTACCAAGTATAGATGGTAGTTATAATGGTGACGTGTGAGATTATGACGTGTGAAACGGCGTCGAACTGCTTGTAGATGGTAGGTTTAGATTTTCTAGGGGATCATTTATTTCAGTAATTTTTGTTGTTGAACTCTCAAAATAGGGGTACTCTGGAATTGCATTCCGGTCGACTCATTTAATAATTGATTCTCCAAGTTGTCCAGGCCTCATTTAATACTTTGCCGAACTGCAAGCGATAAATCTTCTTTGTAGGATTCATTTTAACAAATGAATTGCAAGTATTGTAATAATGTGACTTCAGTGACTTAAAAAATGAACAATCTAATGGTTGCAAAAAATGTGTAGTGTGGCTCGGTAAACACAGTAGAATGATCTCATTTTCATCTACATAATCCAACATTTGGACGGAGTTGCGATGACATGCATGATCATCCAAAAGAAGTAGGACTTTTCCTGGGGGCTTTCAAGGACAAAGTGATGTGTTAACCAATCAATAAATATATCTGTGTTTATGTAAGCGGACTTTTTATTCATGTAAACCTTTGATCCTGGAAGCATGCCGTCTTCGAATTCTTGCTTTTTATTTTTGCCTTTAAATATGCAGGTCGGGGAAAAGAAGTTACCCTCAGCATTGCAACAGGTAATACATGTAATTGTTTCCCCCTTCACCGAAGAAGTTACTTATGCTATATTTTTAGATCCCTTTTTTTTTGGGCTACAACAAATGCAGGTTTATTGAGGTGAAGTCCTGTTTCGTCCATGTTAAGTAAACTTTCTGGATTCCCCATCAACTCATTTTCTAGAATATCTTGCTCTAACAGATCAAAGTAATCGCTTACATCCTTTTTGTTCATACCTCGACTTCTCGCTAAGGATACGCCTTTCGTTATTTTTTTTATACTCAAGTCAGGGTTTCTTCTCAACAATGATTGTAACCAGTCAAAACCTGCAAGTTTTTTCCTGGTTGAAAGTAGTTTTTAATATGTAATTCTTCCGCTAATATAAATGCCATTTCTCTAACTCCAGCTCTTGTAGGTGCAAAACCAGCTTTCTGTAACTTCTAGAATATGTTTCTTTATTTTATTTTCATTTTCTTCGCCGAGAACACTACTTGCTCCAAAATTCCTGGCGGCAGCATTGACCCCCATTTGTCCACTTCTTACGGCATGTATGGCTGATTCGAGTTGATTTTCAGTCCATAAACCACGTTGTCAATTTTCTTTTCTGTTATATTTCGTTAAGATGGCTGAAAATAAATGTATCTATTAAAAATATCCTTATATAAGTAATTAAAGAGCTAGGCCATATCTCCCTAACATTTACGAACCAACTAACCCGAATTGTGAGGGTGAGATGGCCCACTTAATTTCCGTGTGTTAGAAACTGAAATTTCCCCAAATTTAAGCTTAAACCCCCAAACTTAAAATTTTGTCGCATAAATACAATTTTTATAAATTTGAAAAGACTGTAGACTGGAACAGACTACAATAATTTTTTATATTATTTATACCTAAAACAATGAATTAGAATAATTTTTCATACTAAAACAATGAGAATAATTTTACTTCACGATTTATAAAAACTGTTGTCACCAGTGATGTCACTTATAATTAAAATTAAATTTAAAAAAACAGATTAGAAAATCGGACGCCATTGATTGTGTGTAGAATTGGGACGACGAGGCTCTGAATCCCATTTGTTCTTTTATTAACTCAATAATTCCCAAATTTCTTAGCCTTCCGTTTTGGCTATATTCTGCATCCAACGTGACTTTAATCCACAGCTGATTTATGGAAGTACATATTTCTAAAACTTACATGACCACACGACGATAGTCTGTAGGACAAAATGATCTATATTTTAAAACTAAAGGCCTATATTTTTGTAAAATATTTGGATAAGTACCTTTTTTTGGATGCCTTAAAGGTATCTACTGAAAAAACCAGATATGTATATTATTTATTTATGTATGAAATAGCCTTTTCTAGTCAGTTCTATCTTCATTCGCAAATTTAATTAATGATGATTCCCTAAAATCAGCCACAATTTTCTCCCCAAAAAATCCCCCGTCCATTTCAGCTTATAAAAATTACCCAAGACTCTTTGAAATTACCCCAAAAATAAGAGGAAATACGCCAATCTGGCAACTCTGGATAAAACTGTGATAGGTATATGTTCGACCAAGTCATCTCACCCGACGAGCCATCTCTCCCGGACTTACTCTACGTATAAACAAAATGTAAACCCCGCATGAAGAAGATTAGGTATATTTACCAAAACAGGCAACCAAAATTATCTACTCAAAGGCAACTAAACTACCTACTATTAATAGGTACATTGGAATCATAACGTCCAACCTCTGCCTTTATAACTCATCCTATTAGGAGAATAAAGGAAACAAACATTACGAATTCCACCAATGATAAAAAAGTTCAATAAGACGGTCCCATCAAACAATCTGATATAAACTGTAGACATTATTTATCGATGACACAATTATTGCACAACTCAACTTAACAACCGATCTATATAAAAATTATTAAAATGTTTTTATCTCTATTGAATGCATAAACAAGCTACTATAAACATATAACAGAAAAAGTAGTCTAAATTTATTATTTATTCCATTCAGAATTCCCACCAGTCCAGTGTGCAGTACGCTAGTGAGCAGAAAATACGTAAATAATTCAGCTACGCACAATATCAAAGTTTTCATTACGATAATAAACAAAAAGTGTGAAGTCGTGGTTGAGGTTAAGAAATATTTTAGGTGAGTTTATTTCCGACACAATAAAATGACGGTAAACATAATTTGTAATTTTTAAAATCAATTTTACGTGATTTTTTTATGTACCTTCATTATTTATATTATTGACTAGAATTGTACATTATATTATTTAATATCGAACACTACTATTGAAGTACTTACTTATGATTAGAGACTGGATTATAAACTCTAAAAAAATGGTTAAAATATGCATGCAACATGCACTTAAAAAGTAACCAAATATGCCTTTATTATATGCAATATGCATTTATATATTCACTTAAAAAATATTTTTTTAGGGCTTGAGATTTGGTGAGAAATACAATTATAGTATAACTTAGCGAGTGTTTATTTATTACTACATTTAATAAAAAAATGTAAATGAAAAATCACAAGAAAATGTTCTCGCTCTTGCTGTTACAGTATATAATCATAAAATGTTCAATATCTTCAAGAGTAATGTTATGCCTTCTATCAGTTAATATGTGTTTATATGAAGAAAACGATCTTTCAACATCACAGGATGTAATTGGTGCTAATCTAAAATTTGACACTAGCGAGGGATGCATATTAATAACTTTGTTAAAGCTTCCATTGATTATGTTATTTATTGATCGCAATAAAGAAAAGCCTTCATTCCGGTTTAAAACTTCACTTTATTTATCTTTATTTTTTTTTTCCAATTGTCCATGAAAGGTTTACTATTCTTTCTTTGACAGAATTAACAATGCAAATACTATCATTTAAAAACAATTTTTAATTCTCTAGTTTGCAATAGACTTTACAATTATGTCAAAATTTGCTTTTATATAGGACAGTTCATTCTGAACAGAATTCTCACTAAAAATATTTTGACATTTCTGAACAGCAATACAAGAAGAAGGATCAAAATTTGATATAACATTTTTGATACCAATATAATTATTTGCAAGGAATATGGCACTATTCAACCATGTCCCCCATCTAGTCAACACTGGTTCCGGTGGCAAAGGGATATCGAGAAGCATCTCCCTATATACTTCTACTCGCAATGGTGCTTTTAAAAATACTTTCTTTACATTGTTGATTAAAGTTTTTACACTTGAAAACTTTAGTCTAACTTTCTCTGCCACCCTAAAATGAATCAAATTCAATGATTCATTAAAAAATCAAGCAATTGTTGCATATTTTTTTTAAACACTTTACTCTGATTAAATACGACTTATTGGAGTCATCAACTGAACTGTTTAAAACTCCAATAATTAAATTCGCGATTTGCCGACCCTTGGCGTCAGTAGTCTCGTCGACAGATATTCATCTCTTACATGGCTTTTAATACCTTCAATAACGTCTTTGTAAGATGCCCTCACATATTTCTTGCAAAGAGTTAAAGAACTTGGTACCTGTACTGACTTATTTTCAACTTTACAATATGTTTTCAAAAAATTTTGACACACCTTTCTATCCAATTTATACAGTGGGATATTGCAACTTATAAAAAATTTGCATACATCTTTTGCAAACATTTCTTGCCCCGTCGATGTGTGATGATTCTAAATAATGTTGTTCTGCAGAAGCTGCTGGCGTGGTTTCTTGAAGTCCTTAAATAGTTTATATTGGTGGAGAGCCGTTTTCAGGTGTTGGGAAATTTGGAATTTTTTTTCACATGGAATCTGTAATAAAACGGTTTAGTAAATACGAGTCTAATGCAATAACTTTTTTAAGATAACTTGTATTTTTTTCTCGAAACTAAAACTACCGCCAATAATCAAACTGTTACATGTTTAGTATAGGTACACCGATTTTCTTGCAAAAATGAGATTTTAAATTAAATTTTTGAATCGTTGAAATGTAAGTGGACTCACCTTTTGATAACAAATAGTACGGAAAACACTTTCATTGCCCATAATCTTCATTTCACTGTTGCCACCAACCCAACTCCGCAATAGACTTGATTTTTGTTTCGCTACTTTCGGCATATTTTCAAATAAGAAATTATTTTTATTTTATGAGCACAATATTCACAATCACAAGTTACTTTGCCAGCTGGTAAAGAGAATTTAAAAACGAATTTACTTTATAATACCTAGCTGCATGTTGGCCCTATTCTTCTGATAAATAATTCCAGATGGGTTTTCCCAAACAATAAAACTTGTATGTTTAGTAGATATTTGTAACAAAATTATTTCGTAGTTACCTTTACCTAGTACCTACTATGAATAATTCCAAGAAACTATTATCTAAATATGTATAGAAAACCATTTTATTTATGTGATATTTTCAAATATGTGGCAATATGCTCTTAATCAAGTAAATATAAATAGCATATATGCATTTATAAAGAAACCCACAAATATGTTGCATATATATATGCACAAGCATTTTGCATATAATCCAGTCTTTACTTATGATTAAAGCATCTTTAGAGTCATTGCGGCACAATGTTCCTTTCCTTGATTATATTTCGATCTTTCAGTTATCTTTCTATATTTTTGTTAGGTATTTCTCCCATCTTTGCAAAGTTACTAATTTTTATTGGAACTCTACTCTAGTTAGACATTTATTTATTGACGAAAGGTTAAATACTCGAATAAATATTTGAGAGAATTCGGAGAGATTCTCTCCGGTTGATTCTCTCACCGGTTTCCAACCATAATGTAGCTTCGCTCATTTTAAAAATTTTGTCCTTGTGTAGTGTAGTGTGATGTACAATTTTATGTTTATAACATTCTATTATTGTTGGATAGGCCAAAATTTGACGAAATGCCCCTGAAGATGCTCTAGGAAGCGAAAGTACTTGCTCAAGATTTAATTAATATATTTCTGGAAGTCTTTCGACATGTTCTTGCTATTTGATTATTTGCAATCTTCACTTGATCTTATCAATTAATTCGTGTATATTGTATTGGGAAACAAAGGACTATGAATATAGTTGTCGTCAATTTTTACTCCAATCACTTCTATGGGTGATTCCTTAATTTCTTTAGCTCATTTCGAGATCGTCATCATTAAAGGGTGGATAATATACAATTTGCATTTTAAAGCATCGTTTGCATTTTTTGTGAATTCGTAAAATTTGCATCTTTTTAACACTGTAAGCATTTATTTGCATATTTGACCAAATTTATCTGAGCCTTGTCCTGTAAATCGTTTCAAGTCTAGGCATTATCAATTAAACATATTTACGATATTTCTACCTGGAGGGATTACAAAGGTCTTTCTATTCATCTTTATTGTCTATAATTTTGTGATCGTGGTTTAATAATAGATCTATTATTCTCGACAAGTTTACTATCGTAAATCACTTAATACATTTACATTTTTAATGACGGCACAATAAACATTTCCAAAATCACTTTTACGATTTTTCAATTGAGAATGCATATGAGTTTATCTATAATTTCATTCTTAGTAATTCTTCGAAATATGTACAATCCAATATCCGTAAGTCATTAAGGAATAAGTATCCTTATCTTCGAAGATATTTAATGTTATTGATATTTTAATAAATCATAAAAGTTCCTCAGGTATTAACAACTGTGAAACACATTTTATTTTGCACCGTGTGAGCAGCCTTTTTGAACATGAGAAAATTTCTGAGTAACCAAAGACTCAATCTGTAAATCCGATATCGGATGGTACAATGTTATATCCACTTTATTCTTCTTTATGGTATCGAAGCTTGGACTGTTAATGTTGACTTAATGGAAAAACTGGAAGCTTTTGAGATGTCACTTTTTAGGAGAATTTTGAAGATACCATGGACCGATAATATTACGAACGAAATGGTGTTACACAGAAAGGGAAGAGACAGGGGAATTTTAACCACCGTTAAAAAAGGCGAACAACAGCATATTTGGGGCACATAGTTTGAAACAATAAGTACGAGTTGTTGCAGCTGATTATAAAGGCTTAAATCGAAGGAAAAATGGGTCCTGGTAGAAGACAAATATCCTGGATGAAAATCATCCGTGGCTTGACCGGGTTAAACACACAGACGCTCTTAAGAAAAGCAGAAAGTAGAGACGAATTTGCAATGGTTATAGCCAACCTTCATTAGTGGAGACGGAACTAGAAGAAGAAGAATTAAAAATATTGTAGGATTTGAAATACTGCAAAATATTTCAAAATTTTGTTTGGTTGTGTTTTCTAAATTGCATGAAATTAAAGAAAATTTATTGCCGCATTTAAAATCTGCGTCAATTACTTCAGTTGACATGGAACGAAGCTTTTCCTTATATAAACATATATTAACAGATAAGAGACGATCATTTCTTGTAGAAAATTTTGAAAAACCTATTATAGTGAACTAATTTCATATTCTTCTTCATGTACCATGTCTTTTCAGAACGTTGGTGACCATAATAGCTATCTTAATTTTATTCATTGCCACCCTAAATAGCATGCTGGTATCAACACCATAATAATCTCTCAAGTTGTTTAACCATGAGGTTCTTCTTCGCCCTTGCATGATATTATCCTATTTTTCCTTACATGATATTTTGTAGCAACCTATATTTGGGACTCTCATTACATACTCCAGCTTTCTCTGCTTGATTCTTTTTATGATCTCAGTAGTCTTGCTGAGACGTTCTAGTATTGTGGAGTTTCGAATCTTCTCCACCCAGGAAACTTTTAAAATTCTTTTATAGCACCATATTTCGAAAGCCTCAAGGCGATTTAGATCGTTACATAATACCTTGGACATCCTTCTAAAAGCAAATCTAGACTGCTCTATCCTAGATCTATTTCGCCGTGACTTTCGCGTTACAATTTAATTGCTGTCCAAGTTAAACGATTTTATCACCTTGATCAAGTTTGGTATTATTTACATTTATAGATGGTTTTATTTGCTGTTGTTTACTTATTACGAGTATTTTGCTTTTTCGTATGTTCAGATCCAGATCTGCTTCCCTACAACTCTCAACGACACTATCAAGTAGTGTTTGCAGATTTTCTTGTCTAGAAGCTAGGAGTACTGTATCATCCGCAAATTATTGATAACTTTCACAAGTATTCCTTCTTATTTTTGTATTTCATATTACTAAAATTAATTAATTAAAGAGTAAAAATTTCTATTATAAAATTTTTTGTTTTTTACTAACATAGTAACTATTTTATTATATAGTAAAATTATATAAGCAGATTTTAGGTTTTAAGTTTCAATCTTCTCTTTCTGTTATAGTTATTTATTTTTTATAATAAATATATAAAATTTTAAATAATCAAAAAGTAGTTTTAGTGTATAAATATTCCAAATATTGTTCAAATATTAAAACAAACACTTTGCATCATCTGCATACTTTAAACATTATTTGCATACTATACTCATAATCTTGTGTTTTTTACAAAAATATGTGCATTAAATGCGAATTTTTTTAAAGACTTTCTTTGCATTTTATCCGCTCTTTATTCATCATTTTTGTTTTCCCATAGTTCATAGCTCTTGCTTCTCCTAAGCTGTTTGTTATGAGAACAATGTCATCGACATATTTATTTCTGCCCTGTATATATGTATATATATATATTTATACTGATATATCTATATATATATCATATATTCTAATAGATGCCCTTCTTCGGCCCATCTTTGACATAGGCCTCCCCAATCCTTTTCTATTCTTCTCTGTCTGTCGCTAGAGTCATCCTACCTAGAGCCCACGTACTTCTTGATATCATCTGACCAACTAATTTGGGGACTTCCTCTGTTTTGTTTATATTACCACGGTCTCCAACTTTGTTCCATCCGCTCTTCTTTCTTTTTGTCTTATATTGTGTCCAGCAAATATCCCTTTCAATTTTGCAACTTCTTGTCTAACATCCCTCACTTTTGTTTTCTCTCTTATCCACTCGTTTTTCTTTTCATCCATTAATCTTATGTGAAACATTTGTCTTTCCATTGCTCTTTGGGTTTTTATGATTTTGTTTATGTTTGCTTTTCTAAATGTTTACGTTTAGGAACCATAAGTGAGAACAGGGAGTACGCATTGATTGTATACTTTGGTCTTAAGATGCTATAGATATATTTTGTTTTTAAGAATGTAGCTTAGTTTGCCAAATGCCGCCCATACCAGTCTAACTCTTTTTATCTCTGCTGTTTGGTTTTCTTTGTTAGGTTTTATAGTTTGACCCAGATATATTTTATCTTGTCCGATCCTCATTGTGATGTCTTCATCTGTATTTTCATAATTAAGTTTTCATCTGTAATTCATATTAAGGCCTATCTTTCCAGCTTCCACGTCCAGTTCTTTCATCATTTTAAACAATTCTTCTTTTTTTTTTCGGTTATCAATACGATGTCATCAGCTTACCTCAGATGGTTTAATCCATTATTCATTTAATCCATTCAATTTTTGCCCATCGATGGTAATATCCTTTTAGTCCCAATCTTTTCGTTTAAATGACTGTTATAAATAGTTTTAATGGCATAGTATCTTGCTGCTACAAAATTATTATCTTCTTTGTCATGCAATGTAGGTTTATAGTTGTTGAATTTTCGTATATATGTATTTCGAATAATATTCGCCTGCCTGTGAACTATTCTGCATTTTGATGCAATGCTTTTAAGATAGCTACTGTTATCACTGTATAAAATGCTTTGTAGAAGTCAACAAAAATAAGAAGTAGGTGCCTATTATATTTGATTGCCTTTCTGACCAGAGTTTTAAGGCACTACAGATGGTAATTTATTCCGTGGCCTGACCCAAATCCTAGGTATTCTTAGTCAGGCCGTATAGACTCGATTTAAAAATAAATAAATATTTATCTAAATGAACCTTTAAACCTTCTATACTAACTCATTTTATTTTTTCCCAGCTTACTCTCCATTTGTACTACTAATCACACCTATCAGCAAAAGTGTTTTTATAGCGGGAAAGTACTCGAGTTAAACCCTTTGTTTGGAGTGGGATTTGTTCGGTGATAAAAATAAGTTTAAAATATCGAAGTACCAAAGTTCCGTTCATTGCACATCGTTACCGCGAAATGAACTATGACAAATCAAAAACAGTCTTCGAATTCGTACGGAGCCACCATTCACAGTAGTACCTTGCAAGAGGTTAAGTATATACCTAGTGCAGTAGGAAATGTAGAGACGGGTCAAGCGTTTAAGCCTGAGCAGACTGAGCCGAAGAAGAAGGATACTTTGTTCCTCTACTTCGTAGTATTAACAGGTAATTTTTTGTATTATTTATATTTGAGCTGCAGAAACGTACGCTTTTGATAGCTTCAAACATTTTTTTGTTTAATTTAACTGATATTTACTTTAGTTTTTGTGTATCTACTTTGAAAATTCTTAAGGTATCCGGTTTTTTTATGGCCATGTTGTATTAGTTCTTTTTATATTCGATTTAGAAGTGCATGATGACACACATTTATGACAGAAGGTTACAATGGTCTTAATATAGGTCTGCCAAGCAGAAAAATTATAAACATCGATATCTGTTGCCTCAGTTTTGACCAACTTTGAATACAATACAACGTAAACTGAAAATTTAGTGTTTAACAAAAATATAATCTTCGGAAATATCGTCGTTTCTTGATAGTTTTTCCTGGAGTTTTAAACAAATTCCAACAAATCTTAATGAACCAATTTCTTCTCACCTATAATTTGACTGATTACCAAACAACGACCTTTACCAGTTGGAAATTTTACTGCAGTAGACGCCTGATGACCAGTTGTAAACTGTTTAGCTGCCCAAACTTTTCTTATAAAATGTTTTTCACTTATCCATGTTTCATACAGACAAAAAATATCAGTTGATTATCTTTTCTTCTCAACAGTATTTTGTCTTTCTCTGTAGGCACACTATTTTATCGTGCTTCTCCCAAACGAATTCTAACTCGTGCAAAATTGTCCACAATTTCTTTCCTGTTATTTTTGATAAAGTTCCGTCACTGTTATTGTCTGCTAAAGGTTTTTCCAACGAAGGAATTTTATTTTGAAAATAATATGACTCCACATTTCTTTGAATTATTTGTTTTATAAATTTTATGTCGATTGGAAACTGAAGTTCTTTAAAAAACGGCGCCTTTGAACTTGGGGAGTTCCGACATGAGTGATTACATCTTATCGCTTATTATGGCTATGTGTGGGTAAATGAAATTTTACGTCTTCTTATTACTGAATTGTTGTTGTAAAATGAACACAATAAGTTCTTTAAGATTTAAAAAAATCTTAATATTTTTGTTTAAAAATGTTATTTAATGTTTTCAGTAATTTTCAAAATTTGTATAGAATTTATTCACTTTATAGTTTCAATATTATTTTGTATTTATGTCTTAATTACTTCATTTTGAATATTTACATTTATATTCTAAAATAAAATCATAAAAAGGTAATAGGAAAATATGAAGAAACAGCTGGAAACAATAATGGCATAAGAATGCTAGACTTATAATAACTAATACATTTTTTTAACAGAAAAATATCCACGAGTACACAAAAAAGTTAAAGTAGAGAAGAGAAATCGATAATTGATTACATGTTAGTAGAAATAAAAATAACATAAGAACGTAATAGACACAAAAAGAAGGGGTCCAGAACTAGAAAGTGACTACATTTTTTTTTCTGAAAAATGGCTTTAGCAGAGCGGTTTCACCGGCGGCTTTCACACCGTATTAGATAGATTTCGATTTTTAGATCTTAATAGTCATTAATAGTCTTTAGAACTAAGACATTTCATTGTTTTCTTCAGTATTTACCAAAAAGAAAAATAAGTTTTTTAGTTTCTAAATTTAATTTATTACCCTTACAAACAAGTTACCTATGATTACAAATAAAACATACTCATCGCTATTTTCCATTTACTCCAGGTTTTACAATGTCTTGAACGGTTTTGTCATTATCTCTATATTTTTTCAAATAAACATAAATTTCTTTAGGAAGATTTTTTAGTGTTGCTTTCAATTTTAATGGTCATTTATAAGTTCATATGCCAGATCTTTAAAAAATACTCTTCGTCGTTTGTTTATATCAAGGTTATTAAATGGTATTTATTGCTGCTATATCTAGATGTCTATAAAATAGTGAAAGAGGCCATCTCCAGGTAATTCTGGAGCTACTATAGGATGAACCCATCTGGTCGACGGTATCTACCCGTCCTTTTGTAGCCTTATAATCCAAATCTGCAACGGATTTTTTGGTTTCTTTGTCCATATGATTATCATCATGCATCGTGGAAAGAAATAGTACAATCTTGTTTTTTCAATCGATTCAATAGATTAATTCCCGTTCCGTATGTGTCCCAGAGCTCGCCACAGTTTGAATATGCTCCTTTTTTAACACAAATAAGAAGAAAAGCTCCAAAGAGTTCGATACTTCTCTACAATCTCTGTCTCTTGAATATTTGTACATTTTTAATTTAATACATTTGTTTGTATTAGATACAATGTTTTCTATCATTTTATCAGTGATGAATAACTGTAATAAAACAACAAATTAAAATAAAGAAAATTGCTTGGAAAATATACTTAAAAAACATCACCAGAAAGCTATGAAAAATATAAAATATATAGAAGATTAGTAAAAGAATTTGTTACAAAAGCAAAAAAGGACAAGTGGATACAATTTGGAAATAAGATGGAAGAAACGATAAAGAAAAAATCAGAAACTGTTCTATGTAGTTTTAAAATCAATGAGAACAGGAAAAAGGCGACACATAAAAAACATAGAGAATAAAAGTGGCGAACTTCTCACACAAGAAAATAAAATAATAAATAGCTGAAGAAAATATTTTCAAGAGATGCTACAAACACACTTCTATCAAGAAAAAAAAACTTTTGAACTGTTGAACCAAAGAATGGAAGATGATGATGTAGATCCAATAACCACAAATGGCTGCAAGAAGCTATGGCAGAAATGAAAAACGGAAAGTCACCAGGGTATGACAGAATAATAAGTGAAATGATGAAAAAATGCCATTTGGAAAGAAGAACAGGTATCAATTAACTGGCAAAAGGCCCAGCCTTAACCTCCTCTGGATGTTCAGTTATTCTAGTATTTTTTCTTTGTGGTCAAAGAAATATTTTTTCAGCATACATCTTCAGCAAAACATCTTTAATGCATCTATATACTTTTTGACGGTTTTCTTGAGGTTCCAACATTCCGATGTACTAAGGTTCATAGGTACCAATAGCCTCATATTTAGTGCGAATAACTTGTTTGCGGGAATCTTCAACACATACATCGGATTTTGATTCTTCACTAAAAATTACTCGAAAACAATTTTCTATCGACAAAGAAATTTAGATTTTGCCCAAATGAGCCTGGCTTGCTTTTGTTTTGCAGTTAACAGTGACTTCTCCTTTGCATAGAAGAAAATATATTAAAATATAAGTATATAGTTTTAAGCTGTTATCTGTAATTTAACCTCATAAAACTTTACACCAGATTTACATTTTCACTTGCGACAATATTCCCTTCACAGATTTAATCCAGTTACATGATTCTATTCAGCTGTAACTTGGCTTAGAGTATGTCTTCTACATTTTTTGTAATTTTTTACTATATTCTCCTATTTCTATCAGAAACTAGTTTTGAACGACCCCGGCTTTTACCTTTTTATATCTAAGATACTTTATGTTTTCCTTATAATGCTTGATTATCTTCCACACTGTAGTTTAAGGAATGATAATTTCATCCGCCCCTTCAAGGATTGTTTTATTGCGACAATAATTGTTAATCACTAACTCATTATTTTGAAATTTGTAGAGATACCAGGTACCATTTTATTGAAATATTACATCTATTCACTCAATTTGACAACAAATTAATTGTAGAATATACTTTAACGTTTGTTAGAGTGTCCTACTGCATTATTTTAGCAGCCTAATTGTATGATATTGTGAGTTTTTTAGCAGTTACTTCATACTTTCCTATGACTTAGTTGTCACTAATTTTTACAGATTTTAATAATCCTTATATGACGTTAATAGGTTATGTATTTTGTATAAAACAGTATCAATTACGTTTTGTGAATATATATCATTTAAAATATTGCTTACTTAGCATTCTTATCATAACTATTAAAAAATAATAATAAATTAACAGTCAAATGCCTGAATATTAACTGTTTATTATCTTTATCGGGATAACAATTATTGCAATGACATAACTGAATTGTATTGTTTGATCAGGTGCCGACTCTCCGCTCCGAGCTAGGTCCAGTTCGACTAGGCGCTCGAGTGTATGGGCTCTTCTTGTCCGTTTTTTGCGTTTTGTTTGTTTTTTTCGTGGCTTGCGCCTTTTGTTAATGTTTTATTATTTCTTTGGTGGCCGAAGCCGTTTTTTTGTAGATTTTTTTGAATTACTATTTTTGTCAATAGTTATATGTTAAGAGTATACTTCTGAAACGTGGACCGTTCGAACAGCAAATAGAAAAAGGATGGATCTTTCATCCTACTTTTTATTTCGAATCAATTTTTTCATGTATTTTCTTGACATTTCTTGGGGCAATTTTTTCGCTACTTATCACGTAATCTATTTTGTTCAGATTTTGCCCATCATAAGGTTTATTTAAGGAAACATTTATTGTCTATACACTAACCCTTTTTCTGTGCCTTCCACGTCAGCTCTTATATCCTTGTGTTTAAAACTTATATTTATAATAATAACACCCCTTAAAGCCTTTATAAAAAGGTATTAGTTTTTTTACTGGCAAAACACCCAACAATTTGTTCTGTAACTATTTCCTTGTAGCTTTACTACTATGTACTTTATATACTATATTTGATGAAAATAAACCACAATGTAAATCACTAAACCAAATATAACGTTATTCAATTAAAAATGTGATTTATTCTGATTAAATATGGCACATAAAACAACCAACAATATTCAATGGGATTCGTACTAGAAGATTAAGTTCGCAATAAAACATTGTGGGAAACATATTTTTTAAAGACATAAATTTTTAATGTGATAAAACGTGAAAAATGCCCATTTTGTATCATTGTATTTTTTATTAATTAGTAGTGATATATCATGTATGACTATTATTGGACGGATAAGAATTATGGATTGTATTTGAAGGATAAGTTTTAAGAACTATAAGATTTACACTTATAGATATAGGCGATTTAAAATTCAACGTAAAACTCTTAAAAAATGAGTATTTATCAATGATGTGACAAGTTACATTTAAGACAAAATTCATCGAAAACTAGAATGAATTTTAATACAACAGATTGATAACATCAAGGAGCTGAAGTGGATGATGATATAAGAGTCTGATAAAGAGATTCAGTCTTGGAACAGATAACTATAAATAATATTAATCATAAAATTTTTTTTCCACTTATGCGTATTATAATTAATTTCGGAAATCGTTTTGAAAATTCTTCTAAAAAAAACCCCAATTGTTTCTTAAGGTCTGTCTTGCCTGCAAAAAAACTTACAATACAAAATATTATATATATATATATATATATAATATATATATATATATATATATACTATATATATATATATATATATATATATATATATAATATATATATATATAATATATATATATATATATATATATATATATATATATTATTGTGATATTTAAAGTCTTGGTGCGCCAAGCAATTTATTAGCTAATTAATTAATTAATTAATTAATTAAAATTATTTAATGATGATTATGACTCTATCACACTTTTAATTCTCTTATCTCAGGGTTAAATTCGTGCTTCAATATCTATGCTATTACATGTGAAAGGTAAGGTCCAAAGAATACCGGAATAATAAAAAAACATATAGGATCTAACATTATATATTGAAATAAAATAATGAAATAAAATTCACACTCAAAAATTTTCAATAAACAAAATCTCATATAATGATTCTCAGAATTTTGTTCTACGTACGTGAACCTTCAAAATTAATGGTACAAACAATATTAATTGAAATCTCAAAATCCCAAATTATTCTAACTCTCCTAATCAAATATTTATATCCTTTCTAAATTAAGTGTAAAAATTGTGTTATCAATAAAAGAAAAACTGCAGAAAACAAAACTATCTCTCTCTGATGATGAGTGGTCCAAATCCTTGTTCCTTGTAGACTATATTATCTACTATCAGCCGCTCCCTGGGTAATCAGCAATATCACAACAAATTATTGCAAGTTTATCGTCCTTAATGTTCTCCTTCAAATGCACGAATCGTTCAAATTATGCTAGCTTCTTCTTCTCTCAATAAACTGAATCTCTCGTTGGCCTGAGTTAAAAATGACTCTTGGAATATCTTTTCTTTACGATAAACTGAATCTCTCGTTGGCCTGAACAGTGACTCTTGGAATATAAGTAGAAAATATAACTTACAATCTTTTACTGGATCAGCTTCTGTCAGATACACTAACTACACGAAAACTCACAAACTTTCACTGCTACTGCTTCCTACCTCTGGGAAACTACCCGAGAACAACGGCCGTTCGCCTTGCACCCTTGGAAACCAACTGACTATCTTTTCTCTCTCAAAAATCTAGCTAAACTTTCATTCCTACATACCTATCCCACCTTTTTTAATCTCCGCCAATCAAAGCTCGTCACAATTCTCCCATTTTTTTATTTCGATAACAAACAAATTTTTACCTATAATTATAAAATTTCCTAAAACTTATTTACAAATAATATTTTTCTACAATTCTTAAAAACTAACAAAAACCTCTTTCTAAAATCTATTCTATTGTCCTTAATCACTGCATTAATGTATTTGGAAAACCCGGTTCAATTGTCTTTGGATTTCACTTAAAATTATGCGGGTCACTCAAATATAGTATAACAAAGAAAATAATTTATGCATAGCTTACATTTTGTTTAATACAGGTAATCCAAAAATTTAAAGACTTTCCTTCTTCGAAATGTTTGTTGGTTATTATCCTACTTATCTAAATTATTTTAATGTTTTTGAACTTTGAAATATTTTAAGCAAACCAATATTTTTCTCGATTTTACATATCATAACAATATATATATATATATATATATATATTATATATATATATATATATATATAATATATATATATATATAATAGTATAAAAAATAGTTTTTTATGAGGATCGAGGTATATACCTAATATATTACTACCTGTTAACTTAAAAGGACTAAAAACAAAAACTATAAAAACTACGATGGTTCTTTAAACTTAAAAAGTAGAATTCTATTTAAAATTGTTTTTATATTCCATGGGCCATTTTTCACAACACACAACTTTCAACCAATGCAAATTTGTCTATAATAATATCGTCGTAAAATTTTGGGTGTTCTGATAATTGTTTAATGCACTCTTTTTCAATGGACAATAGAGCTAACTAGGAAAGTCTGTCTTGTTCAATTTCTTGTAAAGATTTTAATGCGTTTTAATAATTAAACACTTCACACAACGACTTATTTAAATCAGTAGTGGTTAAAAATTTAACAGATTTCTGGGTATTTCTTTATTACCAATGTCAGTTGTTTCATAAACGACACTTAACTGAGAATGCAATGCTTGGATATTAAAAAAATATCCATAATTTAATGGTAGTGAATTAATTGTAATTAAAAATATTAAAATTGCACAATTCCAAAAATTTTAATTTTTAAAAATTTTTAAAGCAAGAATTCATTTTGTTTTAGAATATTATTAAAAATTTCTACCTATAATCATCGATTGGAGGTCTCTTTGTTCCAACATTATTAATTTTCATTCCTTTTTTTTTCAATCTCTCTTCACATATTTTTAGTTTTATCGCAAATATGTTTTAAAACCGCCCGTTTTTTTAATTCTCATATTTCGAAACTTATCAATTTGTCTTAGTACAAAACTAAAATCGAAATTCTCTTTATATCAATGTAAAAACCCCCTAGCAGCAGTAAAAGTCTCAGCATCTCATTTTTTCTTATTATCTCAAACTTTTTGACATTAATCTATTAACGAACTACGGTATTGAAACACTATTTGCACTAAACGTTTAATTGTAGTTCCATCTCGTCCGAGCAACTTTTGGAAACCTTATCTGGAAAGATTGGAACGTAGTTATGAGGTTCGAATCGGTTTGTAAAATGCCCCTTTGTCCGCTTCTTGTCGATCTACGATGATAAATATAATAAAAGGTTGAAGTTATGCAGAAAATGTTGCTTTTACTGACAGCTACTGGTAATTACACAATATGATGTTCGTTAGGTAACTACTTATGATAGACTGTACTCAAATGAGCTCAAATTCCCAATTTATAATCTCACAAATACTTCATACCTCAGCACAGAGGTTATTGCTTTCTATCATACCATACCAACAAACTTTGAACTATTTCCTTACATTACAATTTAATCTAGGCCATAATTGCGACACTTGGGAAGTTCAATTAGAAAATATATTATTCGGCAATTTATTTAGTTGTAGGTAAATGAACTAATTATTAAAATATTATACGATATGATTTACAATTAATTACTATTTAACTGGGAATAAGCCACAATTAAAGATAAAAATACGTTTATTGACGTTTCAATTTCCACTTCGGAAATCGTTCTCAAATACAACGATTTAATGTATAAATTGTTATTATAATACGTTTATGACGTTTATTTTCCACGGAATCGTCGAAAATCTGTTGTATTCTGGAACGATTCCGAAGTGGAAATTGAAACTCAATTAACGTATTTTTATCTTTAATTGTGGCTTATTCCCAGTTAAATACGTAATTAATTTACAATGCCACAAGAAAATAACTTCAGAGCAATGTTTTACAATAGTCTCACTTATATACGGTGAAACTATAAAAGATTAAAAAGTTAAGAATAATGTGAGATTACAAATTAAGGGCTTAATTTGTGAATTGAACATTATCTAAACGTGCATATCCAAAGCATGCGATATTTTTGATTATTTTATATTTTTGTTTTTCACTCAGCTTCGAAAAGTCTATGTGCTAAACAATGAATGTTTATGGTTACATGGTTACAATTGTTACATGGTTCTCATAAGAACCTTTGAATTGTTGTGAAATTATAGCAGAAGTGTTCACCAGGAGATTTAGTTATAGTTTGACGAAGTTGCAGGTCATTTAGCGTTAGCCAGAGAGCATCACTTTGAAGCCAGACAGCTTTACACCCCATGATGCGTATGACACAAATAAATAAAATAAATCCCAAATAAATATTTTACCCAGAAATTTTGACATAAGTTTTGACTAAGGCTTCAGATCCAAAGCAGGACAAAGCAGTATTTTGCAAAATTACAATCTCTTTCATTTACCCTTGGTATTGAATCCATTATTACTGAATAATAAATCGTATGTTAGTAATTATTGTTTTGGTAAAAACTACGCAACAACGAATACATATTTTAATAATAAAATGTATTTTATTATTAAAAATGCAATATGCATGTGATAATCCGTTCTGTGTGTCACTGTTGTTTATATTTCCTCGAGAAAAAATACTTTAATTTAAGATAAGAGCCATAGTGATTATTCATACTCGTTATTAAATGATACAGACACAATTATATATACATAATAATATATATTAGCGACATATTTGTTATTAATATCCTTTTTAACCTTGTTTTGAACAAAAATACCGGAAGCTACAGAGTGAAAACTAAAAGTACTTTCTTTATGGCGTATCAGTTTACAAGATATGTTACAAAAGTATCCGATTTTGATTCATGACTTAACAATGCTTATTTTTCGTCGTCCAACTCGTGGCATTGCTTTAAGGTAAGCCTGGTAGATCTAAAGAATTAAGAATTAGGATAATTTTTGCTGACCAAATTTATTTGACTGAGTCGATCGGATAGCCAAGCGGGCTGGACGGCTGGCTTCTCCTTCGCTTCAATGTGAGAGATGTCAATTCAATTCCCAGCTCGATGTACAGAAAACAAAAAAGGCTGACGCAGCATTTAAAATTCTAAATGAATCTGCGGCTTAGTCTAGAATATGCTGGTATCTGATCGGCCTATGGTGAAGCAGTACGGCAAGAGATAAGGGCTTGTGGTTCGGTGATACTCCTCCATAGATCCTACCGGAAGGGCGTGTGCCGCCTAAATACCGGACATATATTGACTTCTTTTGTTTGACAGGCCATTCATGTTTCGACTTTAGTCCGACTAGTGGTCCAACTTCTGCAGTTGTATCTAAAATCGGATCGTGAGTGGGCTAGTTATATTAGTTGGACAACTAGTGGTACGAATCGGAACATCTAGTGGGACGACTTGAAGATCCGACTTCCGACTGGCAACGAAGTCGAAGCGTGAATGGTGAAGTTGGAAGTCGGATCACAGGTCAGATCGAAAATTTCCTCAGTCAGTTGACCTTCAGCAGCTGTAACGTGAGATTTCTGTAAGAATACTTTACGCAAAGATCTCTAGTTCGCAAATACTTAATAGAAAATAATTTTTCAATTGCACGAAAATTACCTTTTTGTTAGGGCAAATCGTTTTCCTTTCTGTAGATCAATTTCGGATATTCCCATACAGGTACAATTTCCAACACTTCAGATTGGCTACGGAAGAATTATCAACAAATTAAATCATATTCAAATCATGAATGTGTTGCTTGTGTGAGTCCATATCAAATAGGTAAAGAAATAATAATTAAGACTTACTCACAATCATTTAATTTAACAATCTGACGACCGGTTTCGCTTTCTACAATTTGCAAAGCATCTTCAGGTCGAGATACAAAGTTAAACTAATGCTGCAATAAAATAAACCTAATTAGGGTGGTGTCTCATAAAGATAAAATAAACAAATAAATTAGTTCATAACAAATTATAGTAATTATGCCAATATTACATGTCTGTGGTTTTCAAAATGAATAATTTGAATATATAAAAGGTATTAACAGACAAGGTAAGACCCACAATTGGTATAAAGTAGCAATCTTATATTGTAATAAATTAATAAATGAGCAAATAAATAAAACAAAACAAACATTACTTACATGCCGGTACTCTATTAATTGATGGATGGTAGGTCATGGTTGCAAAAATCATGTATTGTTGATTGGAGAACTTTAATGTGCTATTGCAGTTGTTTTGACAATAAACGGGAAGTTCTTGAGGAGAACAGATTTGATCCAATGATAAATATAGGTTTGTATAATACTGATTTGATCCAATGAATTAGAGATAGGTATATTATAAATATACCTATCTCTAATTCATTGGATCAAATCTGTTCTCCTCAAGAACTTCCCGTTTATTGTCAAAACAACTGCAATAGCACATTAAAGTTCTCCAATCAACAATACATGATTTTTGCAACCATGACCTACCATCCATCAATTAATAGAGTACCGGCATGTAAGTAATGTTTGTTTTGTTTTATTTATTTGCTCATTTATTAATTTATTACAATATAAGATTGCTACTTTATACCAATTGTGGTCTTACCTTGTCTGTTAATACCTTTTATATATTCAAATTATTCATTTTGAAAACCACAGACATGTAATATTGGCATAATTACTATAATTTGTATGAACTAATTTATTTGTTTATTTTATCTTTATGAGACACCACCCTAATTAGGTTTATTTTATTGCAGCATTAGTTTTAACTTTGTATCTCGACCTGAAGATGCTTTGCAAATTGTAGAAAGCGAAACCGGTCGTCAGATTGTTAAATTAAATTGATTGTGAGTAAGTCTTATTATTATATTCTTTACCTATTTAAATCATAATTGTACTGAAATTAGACGTAACTGTTTCCTTATATTTTTCTGAAGTTATTTTCTTGTGATATCTTATGAAAATTTACTATTTTAATTGGAAATAAGCGTGAATATTAGTTAGAAATTAAATATTTATTTGACGTTGAACTGAAGTTTGACCGCTAGTTGATAGCAAGTCGGAGCGTGAGTTAGTCGAATATCCAACTAGTAGTCCAACTAAGTGGACCGCAAGTCGGAACGTGAATGGTCTGCATTACAACTGGCTCACTGTAAATTACCGCATATTATCCATTAAAATGCTAGTGGAGCTAATAAAATATTGTGAACCGATATTATTTTGATTTTTTTATCACTAAACGACGTATTTGATTTGCACCTCATAGATCAAGTTAGAGTTATTAGTTACCTCCAAAATTTCTTGACAAGGTATACTAGATCATCCATAGTCTCGTAAGCTACAGACTATTTGTAGCCAAGTGTAAAAAGGCTTTTATTGCCAATTCATTTTTACCAATTAATTATTCTCTAAGTCTAAACCTTTTAAGAATTATCTAGCAGCTAAAGTAATATGAACAAATTCTCTAAAATTTGTGCTCACACTGTAAATCTCGGGTACTTTTGTTAAAATGTCAAATCGTGATAATTATAAAATCGGATATCGTGATATAATAATCAGAAATCTACCTTAAGTCTATTTTTAAACCATCTTAATCATTAATATGTATTTTAAGTGATTGGGAATGTTTTTGTAACATTAGTCGTTTGAGATAAAAAAACGTGTAGATACGATGTTGATAGTAAAAATATTTAGGTATAATATTAATATAATGTGAAGTACCTAATAAGTATTATAGGTATGAAGTACTTATAGATTAAGGTAATTTTTTTTATAATGATAGTGCACAATTTATTTCGCAGGTGCAACAAATCATCTCCCAATCAAATCAACATAGTAAAGAGAGGAGACAGTGACAGTAGACTGTACTGTAGACTAGTGCGGAGCTTCATACTATGTTTTCTGTATATTTAAAATTAAATTACGTAATTTTATTGTTTATATATTTTTTATATTTTTTAAATAAATTCAATAAATTATTATGTTCGCCTCCTAACGCCACCTGTTAACGTATTAACAAAGCATACGTTGTTTGCCTCTGAAAACCTGTCAACTTCAGACCGACTCAGATACTCCTAAAACTTTTTATCGTACAATTTTTAATAAATTCTGCTATGAATGACTTTCTACTTATATATATATATATATATATATATATATATATATATATATTTTATATATATATATATATATATATATTTATATATATATAATATATACTTTAAAAAATTCTTAAAAAAATTAAAGTTATTCTTTATTATGGTAACTAAAAAAACATGATTTAGGGTGAAGTGCAACATTCGCACTAGTTACATCTGAACGCTGCCTCCTTATGACATACACAACACCTTGTTTGTTTGTCTTGATAAATGACGATATGGTCTAATCTATCGTACCTTAAGTCAAAATGTGTAAGTTGACTTTTTTTACAGTCCGCGTTTAGTTGTTTTCTTATACATTTCCAGTAATCTGACGCTATGCATCTTCTGAATGCTAGGTGATCCATTTTCCTACCATTACTTTTATGCAATTGCCAGGCATTGTGCTCTGTATAATACCTATTCTGTATAAGCTTATGTTTTGATCTTCACGGTCTCCTCCTCGCATATTTTCGTTATATATTTTTGTCATAAATGGCTGTGTAATGAGTATACTTTTCTTTTCTTTCTGCGAATATCTTTTCACCTGTAGGGTTGGCAGTGGTGAAGTAGCATTTGATGCAATAGTAACGACATTATTGTCGTTCCATTTACATACTATAATATTTTCGTCTTCTACGAGTGAGTATTCAAATACACCCTCTGATCTTTTTTGAAAAGCTTGGAATTTTTTAGAGGACAACCCGGAACTCGATTTTCTCGAAGTGTTTTATTGCATTTTAACTTTCTTGCTATTAGCTCACGTAGTAATAGAAGTGAGGTCAAAAAATTATCACAGAATAAGTAAAACGGCGCATCTGGATTATCAGACTGCAATTTATCGGCAAATGACAATACGACACTGGCTTTTAACCCTAATTCCTTGTATTCATCAGAAAGTGGAGTTGTGGCACCTTGATAAGGCTTAAACCATTCGACATATCCCTGTTTTGTGGTTCCGATCCATAGTTTATAGCCCCATCTAATGGGTTGACCTCTGATAAACTGTTTTAATCCATGCTGTCCATAGTAAGGGACCATCGCTTTATCAACACTGTGATGTTCTTCACATGGACGAAACATATGAAATTTTTATTGATTATGTCATATAGCGGACGCATTTTAGCAAACTTATTGCCTTTTTGTAATTCGGTATTATCAAAAACAGGTATATTTTGCATAATAAAATTGAATCTATCTCGCGAATAGCTGAATACACCAACTTACACCCTGCGGCATCGTTGTTTTCCCTGTACATAGACATTCGAGGAAATGAGAAATATCCACTTAAAAGTAATATCACAACGAAACACCTAATTTCATTTTGATTGATATCTCCAGAGCGATTGTGTTGAGATGCATATAGATTACTAAAATGTGTAATTAGGTCCACAATTTCATCATCAATGAAAAGGGAAAATAACTGTAAAGGCGTTAAAAATTTTTTGGTTCACTTACTGGCTCCAGTCGGAAAAACTGGATCAATATTTGTTTTTTTCCAGGAATACTCCTTTTTTCTTCGGTTTAGGAGTGGAGCACTTACACCAAAGCGAGACACACGCACAGACAACGCGAGGTTATCTTCACTATCAGAATCTTCAATTGTAGTATCTTCTGGACCCGAAATAATAATTTCATTCGCCTTCATCTTCCAACGGTGCACTATCAAAACAACTTCAGCTTGTACTCCTAATTGACTATCTGGAAGGTTATTTATGTCAATGTGGTTTTCATCCCCGGAATCTTCGTCGGTATCATATTTATCGGATGGAGAAAAGACAATATTACCATTAGGTAATGAAGATGAATCATCTAGGTGTTTAATCTCATCTAATAACTCATTGAGAGTCAATGGTTTCGTCCAATAACTAAAAAGTTACAAAATGTTATGACTGAGTAGCGTGTTATCCTACCGTATGTTCTAACATACAGTCGTTTTTGAGCATTATTTTTTCCAGAAAAAAGAATAAATATTGATAACAGTAATGACTATAGTAAAATATAATCCAAAAGGCAAGTAAATGTTAAAACTTTCTGAAAAAATAATGCCATAGTATCCTCCGTAAAACATTTGACCAATTTGTGCTGCCTGTGATGACCTATGGTGCCGAAACTTTGACATTGACAGCTACAAGTTCTAAAACGCTGCAAGATAGCTCAGAGGAAAATGGAAAGATCAATGCTGAGTATACCGCTTCGTGACCGAGTTTAGAAATGAAAACTTAAGACGAAGAACAGGAGTTACCGATGTAATTTCCTGAATTGCCACACTAAAATGGAACTGAGCCGGACACGTCGCCCGAATCAGTGATCAAAGGTGGACGAAAAGATTGCTTGAGTGGAGGCCGAGATTAGACAAAAGAAGTAGAGGAAGACCCCCTACACGATGGACTGACGATCTCAAGAACAAGTCAAGAAATTGGATGAAAAGTGCTCAAGACAGAGCACAATGGACAAAAATGAGGGGAGGCCTATGTCCAACAGTGGACGCAAAGGCTGAGTGATGATATGATGATCCTCAAAATACTTACTTCCTTTTATCCTTTTGTATATACCACGTACGCTAATATTTATTGCAAATTTTCGACACCTTACTTACCTAAACGTCGACTGCAGATAAAAGCAAACCAATACTGATGCATATTTAAAAAGCAATGTACGTTGTGATATCTAGGGAATAGTGGTAGAAGTCGAATAATACACAAATTTGTAAAGCGTACGTTTTAACAGACATTAGGAGTATCTGGGCTGATAATAAAATATAAATAAATATCATTTGATAGTAAATTTAATTATTATATAAACTAAATAATATCTTTAAAAATAATAATTGCATTTATATAAAATAATTTTAATTGTCTATATTTTGTTAGTTATTTTTCATGAAGTTTTTAATTTCAACCTTCTTAGAGTAAATATATGATGGCTAGAAACGACTTGATCGAGAGTAGTTAATCGATGTCCAGAACCGCTATTCTATGACGCTACCCGTGACGACGCTATCTTGTGACGCTAGTTCCGTGACGCTCGGCGCAGCATTTTACTGCAAAGAAAAAAATAGTACAACGCTAGTATAGAAACTTCGCTTTCAAAAAATATGAAATAAAAGGATGCTATGTTTGAAAATTATGTTAGAATTATTATTGTAAAACAAACAATTAGAAGAAAAGTGTATTCGTTTTATTTTCAAAATTAGATAACTACTTTATAAAAACTTTAAAAAGCAATTAATCACAATTTTTCAATTTGTCTTTTTTTATTTTCCAGGATGCATGCCCATAATAGTAGGCGGCGGATCCTTCGTATGGACCTCCCCGGCGATCCCCAAGCTTCAGCTGAACAACAGCGAAGAGAATCCCATAGGTAGACCCATAACTACCACGGAAGTGTCAATGATAGCAGGTCTTCCGCCACTTATGATGCTGCTTGGATCCCTTCTCTTAGGAAGACTTTCTCAAATAATAGGTCCTAAGAAGTGTCTGCAAGTTATTGGACTGGGAATTTTTGTCTCCGCAGTTATAATAGCTTTTAGTACAAAAGTAATATTAATTGTAGTATTTAGGTGTTTTTTTGTATATGTTTTATAACGGTACCTTGACAGTTTTTCCCGTTTATATAACTGAAATTTGTGAGGATCATAATCGAGCTAAATATGGTTGTCTATCGATGGTGTTTTTACCATTAGGGAATTTGTACAGTTATATTTTAGGCTCGTTTTTTTCTTTAAAATGTTACTCTCTTCTACTAGCAGCTCCTGCAGCTTACTTTTTAATTTTTTTCTTCTTTGTTCCCGAATCGCCAGTATATTCCTTATCGAGAGGAAGGAGGAAAGAATGCGAAGAGACCTTAACAAAGCTGCGAAGCAATAAGACTGAAAAAGAAATAGAACACGATATTCAAAAACTTGAAGATACTCTTAAAGAAAAAGAAAACGCCAAAAGTGGTAATATTTTCCAGATTTTTAGTACAAAAGAGCTACGTTTCGCGATGGTACTAGCTCTTGGACCAGTTTTGGTGCAGAATTTGTCAGGTGTGACAATAGTCATGGCTTTCATGGCACCTATCTTCAACGCCGCTGGTTTTTCGGGCAATTATATGTCCATAATTGTAGGCTGTATAAAAGTTAGCACTATCACACTGACTTCATTAGTTGTAGAACGAACTGGAAGACGGCCGATGCTCTTGATATCATCTATAGGCACAGGCATACCCCTCCTAATTCTCGGCTTCTTCTTTTATTTAAAACATATAAACTCCCCACTCGTACCTAGTATACAGTTTCTTCCGCTAGTTTGCATAGTATGCAACGTTATTATGTACGCCCTGGGACTGGGCTCAATTCCTATGGCTATCATGGGAGAACTTTTTACTCCAGATATGAGAGCAGCTGCGGTGTCAGTAGTGACAGCCGCTATGGGGCTCTGCATATTTGTCACAACCTCCTCCTATCCCTTCATGGAAGAGATGTTAGGAATACATTGGTGCGTTTGGCTGTACTGTTGTATCTGCTTCGTCGGTGCTACCTTTATTTACTTTATGATACCCGAAACTAAGGGAAAAAGTATACCAGAAATACAAGAGTACCTGAGAACTAGAAAAATGTGATTATTATGTTTTGTATTAGCAAATTTGTATTTTTTTATAAATGTTGTTTTTGTACTTAAATAACTGACGATAATGTTTATGTAAATATAAGATTTTTTATATAAATTGCATTTTTTTTATAAAACGGAACCCAACCAATAGAACACCCTCAGTTTGGTTTCAAAGATGGTTTTGTTCCATCTTTTCATGAGGCGATCTATATTTTTTGTTTATTGCGGTTTATAATTTAGTATTTGTTTATTTAGTGAAATCTCATCCATTCTGTTCATATGTTCTTTCATTGTGATCCATATTTCTTAATGTTCTCACTGATCGAGAATTTCTTCTCTTATATATTTGCTTTTAATTGTCTAATAAGGTTTGTTTATGCATTCCATTCTTCTGAGAAATCTCCTTAAATCACTACCCAGCTTTCACATTCGTATAACAGAGTAGGTCTGCTTATTGACCTCTGAAGTTTTATTAATGTATCGCTTTTTGTCTAGTTTATCAATATTCTGCAAATTATTCCGCATATATACTTAAACGTGTCAAATGTGTAATGAATGTCTTTACGTTTCTTGTAACTTTGTTCTTATATAGTAATTACCCTCAAACTCCATAACTTCAAAATCTAGACATAAATTATTAATACAACAGTTGATGGAGATTAGTCTCGATGACAAAGATATGAGAATGATCTAACTTCTTCTTCTTCTTCAGATGCAAATCCACTAATGGATGTTAGCGATCACATTTTCCATTAATTCTCTATTTCTTGCAATATGTATCAGAGATTGTATGTTGTTAATCCCTGTCCATTGCCTTATGTTTCTGAGCCAGGACATTTTCTTGCGTCCCATTCCTCTCTTGCCTTCAATTTTACCCTCGATTATAAGTTGGTGGAACTGGTATTTTTCATTTCGCATGATGTGACCTAGATACGCCGTTTTCCTTTTCTTGATGGTTTCGAAAAGTTGGCGTTCTTGGTTTATTCTTTTAAGGACATCTATATTTGTGATTTTCGCTGTCCATGGTATTTTTATAATACGGCGATAAAGCCACATTTCGAAAGCTTCTAATCTGTTTTATATCCCTCGTTTTGAGTGTCCAGCCCTCTACGCCATATAGCAGCACTGACCATACGTAGCACTTAGTAAACCTTAGTCTCAGTTGAAGATCAAACTCTGAACAAGTCAGTACTTTCTTGAATTTTACGTGATCTAACATCTTGTAATAAGTCAAAAAAAATTATAAAATTTTAATTAACGTATTTAAAACCCCATTATGTATAAAATTTAAATTTGCGTCATAAAATTCTCCTAATAAGCACATTTTCGTTCTCGTGGATTAGAATAAACATTTATTGAATTATTTTCACAAACTGATGTCGAAGTTTCTGATTAGACGAGTCAGCGTGTAATGTTTAAGCCCGTGGGGAAATGTTTTGACTGAAATTGCGATGATATATAGAACGAAATAATATCCCTGCCGAGCTTCTAAACAAACTAGCATTTAGCAAACCAGTCTAGCATTTTTTGACAGTAATACGGGCTTTGAGCCGTAGTACCCAACAATTTTCAGTTAAGTCCATTAAAAATTAACTAAACATTTTTATCTTCGTTCACTCGACAAAGATGGGAGTGGAAACAAAATATTTTTTGGTTGTTTATTGCTGAGAAAACTAGCATGGTTTAGTTAATATTGGGAAAATAGGCTTTCTTCTATTAAAAGAACCGGTAAGTCTACAGTAAAAGCAGTAATGGAACAAAGATCTTCACTCTTTGAACGCTATCACGCTCCTTAAAAACACTCAGTAAGTAAGTGTTCTGGCTACCACTCAATTAAGTAATGAATTATTTAATAAAAATATTTTCAAACAAAATATATAGATTATATAAAGGTATTGACAATGTGTCATACTCACTGTTATACAACTTACCTATAGAATATAAAAATTCACTAGTACATATTTTCAACAATATTTGGACAAATAAGACACCAGTACCGAATAGTTGGAAAGAGTACCTGATAATTCCGATTAAAAAACCTGGCAGACGAGAACGTGATCCAAGTTCTTACCGACCTATCTCCTTATCTTCATGTCTTTTAAAAACATTTGAGAGAATAATTAAAAATAGATTTGAACATTGGCTAGAACACGATGGTATACTTCCAAGTTCCCAATATGGTTTTCGCAAGTCTAGGTCCACTCAAGATGCAACTACAGCTCTAGTTACTTCAATTCAGCTTAATTTTACGTCAAATAAGTCTACAGCAGCTGCGTTCTTTGACATTTCTGCTGCTTTTGATAATGTTAATTTAGACATTCTTTACCGAAAAATGTTGTATATTGGAATCCCTAGATCATTTGCCCTCTTTTTAAAATCTTTATATTCTAACAGACTAACTTTTTAAAAAATTAATAATAAGGAATTTTCATACCCCCGACTAACCAATATTGGATTGCCACAGGGGAGTATTTTAAGCCCGATTTTATATATCCTGTACAACATAGATCTTGAAGTTAGTATACCCAACCATACAAAAATTCTTCAATATGCTGATGATGCTGTTTTATATACAGCAGGAAAATTGTTAAGTACCTGTGAGGATAATTTGAAAGCCACATTAGAAATCGTAAATCAGTACTATGAAGAAATAGGATTATCAATTTCTGACACAAAAACTGAGATGTGTTACTTTTCACAAAAACATAGAGTTCCACAAGGCAATCTTAATGTGGGAAAATTTAATTTTCCTATAAAAAAACTGTATTAAGTATCTTGGTACCTATCTAGACAGAAAATTATTATGGAAAGATCACATTCATCAAATTGTTAAAAAATCAGAAAACTCATTAAACATTTTAAGAGCTTTCTGTAAAACAAATTTGGGAGCAGACCCAAATATTGCTTTGATGTTTTACCGTAACATGATCAGGCCAATTTTCGACTATAACTGTCATTTATTTGGATCGGCGACCAATACACATCTAAACAAACTTGAAGTTCAAAAAAATAAATGCCTGAGATTATGCCTAGGTTATTTAAAATCCACTCCAGTCCAAATAATGGAAATTGAAGCGGTGGAACCTCCATTGCATTTACGCCGCCAATTCCTTAGCGACAAATTTACAGTCCGAATTATGTCCAAAAATTGTAAATACCTGCAAGATCTTAATGAGCTAGCAGTTTTAGACCTCACTCATAGATACTGGAGAACTAAAAAATCTATACCTTTGGTAGAAAGCTATCTAAGTACGATTAAATATAACGATATTCTCTATACAAGCCAAATTGCCGCCCTACTACGGTGAAATGGCAAAAACACTATTTTCTAAAAAGGTTAAAATATGTTACTTAAACTCACATTTACTCCCAAATATGTTTGATATAATTATTAAAGAAAAATGGACAAACTATCAGTACATTTTTACTGATGGGTCAAAAGATGCAAATGGAACGGGCTGTGCAATGTTCCACGAAAATAAAAATTACCATCACCAGTATAGCTTACCCAGTGAATGCTCAATATACACAGCAGAAATGATGGCAATAATGTTTGCTCTTCAGTATATAGTACTGAAGCCGTCTAGCAACTATGTTATATTTACTGACGGTAAAAGTGTGGTCGACAGATTCAACAACATTCAAACAGCCAAACATATAAACCACATTGAACTGAAAATTCTAAAAATTCTTTCTGAAACTATACAATTAGGACTAAATGTAATAATTACATGGATCAAGGGCCATTCAGGAATAAAAGGCAATGAGATCGTTGACAATTTAGCTAAATCAGCATATATGCTTGGAGAAAAAGTAAACAAAAATTTAATTCCAGCGACAGATATTGACACCGTTAGTAGACAAAAACTTAAAAATAATTGGCATTTACATTACAGAGAATGTAAGACGGGCTTAAACTTTTATCATTGTAACACTAGGATACCCTCAAGAAGATGGTTTTACACAGAATCTAATCGACATTTTATAAAGACCATTAATCGGCTGAGAGCAAATCATGCTCTTACGCCATCTTACATGAATGGAATCGGCTTATCAAATACTCCCAATTGTACTTGCGGCAAAATAGGCGATCTAATCACATATTATATTAGAATGTGATTTACAAATAAATAATATAAACGAACTTTATAAGGAATTAATAAATTCTAAGTGTTGTTTTCCAATAAACCTTAATATTTTACTATTTTCAAATAATATGGAAATTCTTCATTGCGTTTACAAACATGTTAAAATATGTAAATACAAGTTGTAAATAGTATATAGTCATAATCTGTTAATATGGTTTGAAAAAAAAAAAAACAAAAAAAACAAAAAAAAACGTATACATAAATTAATAAAAAAAAAGAATTAAGAAAATAGAAATAGAACAAAAACAAAAGATAAATACAAAAAAAAAATAACAAAAAAAAAGAAAAAAACAATACAAAAAACAAAAAAAAAACAAAACAAAAAAATTAAACAAAAAAAAAAACAAAAAAAAGAGAAACCAAAAAAAAAACAAGAAAACAAAAGAATAAAAAACAAAAATATATCAAAACAAAATTTATTATCTATAAAAATATTAGGTATATGTAGTAATAACATCGATAACTGATAAGAAAATTTTGACTATGAATCTGCAATCTATAATAATTAAAATTCAGTCGATTTTAACAATTAACACAAACAACTCTGGCTAATTGGCTCTGCCATAGCCATTTTTCGGGAAAAAAAATATATAGAAGAATTTAAAGAAAATCTTTTATAGGCAGCACATAATTTTAATTCTGTAGAATTTTTGGAAAAGAAAAGAAAACTGTTAAAAGATTATTGATCAGATTCATTGGTCTAAAGATATCTGCCAATTTGGTACTGGAATCAGAGAGCCAAATAAAATTTTAACCGATTTATTCGAAGAATTATTATTTAAATAACTTGTTTTTTCAACTTGGTGAAAATCGGGAATTTGGTTTGATGGTTTCGTAATGTACCCACGTGCGTGTACTTAGAATTTAAGTGATTTTTCAACTTCTAGTTCATGTGTTTTCAAACGATCCAGATTATTTTTTGCATAATATTGTGGTTGACTTGCAAAAAATATACATGTAAATAAATCTTATGAAATGTAAACATTATCTTCAGACCAACTCTTAACATAATGTTGTAAAAACCTAATATACTTCAACATTTTGCCAGAAATCCCCATCGATCGAATAAAATTTTAAGAACTTTTCATCACAAATACTTCAAAAACACCGACGACAAAATTTACATTTTAAAAATATTTACTTGGAATGGAATATTTTTCTTATCAGTCATACACTAGAGATTTATTTTGCAAAAATATCAATGAACTGTACATAAACCTAACAAGATTAGGAAACTCGCAGGTTTGTATAACAAATAGGAAAACAATGCTTTTTGCAGGTATTTTAACATTATTTTTTGCATTGCTTGTGGTGTTTTATAGTTTTTCTTTCTTCTATCTTGTGGAATTCCTTTATTATAAATGATATTTGTTAGCAGGATTTTTCTTCTTGAAATACCTTTTTATTAGAGCAGATTTCTTGGACTCTATCATATAATGATTCTATGATTTCTTTTTGATATTTACGTTGTGATATGAATGGTAATTTAAATGTCTTTTGGAGTGGATTGGTTATCTATAAACTTTGGTTGCATATTTCATATCATCTTCTTCTGATTAGCTTATCCCGAAGAGAAAGTCAATTACTTCGTGGTGAATTTTTTTTTAAATGTTTTGTTCGAAATCCTACAAGAATGTCTAATTGGAAATTTGCTTATAGAAATCATTATTAAGTTAAAAATAATTAAAAATTCAATATCTAGGCTATCTAGGAGATGAGAGGGGCTAAATACCTGCTTAAGCAAGTTATCATTTATACACCAGAAATAAACAAATTGTAAACCAAATTAAAGTATTGAAGCTAAATAAATCACTTTATGGGCTGAAGCAAGCCCATTTTCTTCCTTTGGTGGGTTCCATGGACGATTCGTCGCATCAGGTCACCAGCTATGACGACCAGTATATAACATAACATAGCAAACATGTCTTAGACACCACTTTAAAGTAAAAAAAGTTTTCTTTTTTATTTGGTAATGCATCCTTTCAACGCAAAATTGGTTAAAAAGGAAGAAAATACTAAAACCAAAATAGGGATGCGTGGTTATGGCACACGAAATGAAATAGGAGAAAAATTATATAACCTCTTAGATCAATAAAATTTATATCCCATGAACACACACTTCAAGAAACCACCAAACCGATAATGGACGTGAATATCTCCCAATAAAAAGACGAAAAACGAGATCTATTACTTCTTGTGTGGGAACAAAGACATTTTTGAAAATATAACTGCTCTCAATCGATTCACAACTGGCAGCAATAATCGCCTTTTAAGAGGAAGGATTCTTAGAAGCCAGTAGAAATAGGCCACATAGGTATTGTAATCAGATAGATCAAACCAAAATACGAGAGAAGGGAGATGAGTACAGAGAAGTCTTAAGAAAATAATTTGTAGAACATAATCAATAAGAATACTTCGACATGAACACAATAAATAAAGAAATGCAACGAAAGTTGTTGAAAGCAGGACTGACTGTTGCAAAGAAAACAAAAAATAAAGAAGACCGAATAATTAAAGTAACAAAATGGTTGATGGAAAAGAGGCGCACATTTCTAAAAGAAGCAAAGCGAAACACCAATGGTCTCAAAGAATTGAATGAACAAATAAATAAGTGAGTAAAGGAAGATTTAAGAATCTATAATGAAAACAAGGTAGAAAAAATAATAGAAAAAAACAGGGCCTGAAATGATTATGATTAAACTTAGGAAAGCCTATATTAATCTTGTTGAAGGATAAAGATGGAAAAGAAATAAGAGAAAAGAACGAAATCCTAAAAGTTACTCAAACATTTTACCGTGATTTATATTCCTCAAACAAGAACCCAGATAACACTGCAAAGAAAGATCTTTGATCTTTGACGAGAAAGATAACAAACTCAGAAAATACTCCCTAACATAGAATTCTTTGAAATAAAACAAGCTATGGCACAACTAAAGAACAACAAGGCTCTGGGCCCAGATGGAATACTTGTAAAAATGTTGAAGGATGGAAGTGAAATTATTCTCGAAGAATTGAAAATTTTTTTCAACGAATGTCTTCACAGAGGGAAGTCCCAGATGATTGGAATGAACGTTTGACAATACTTCTCTTCAAAAAGGGAGACAGAGGAGATCTGAAAAACTATAGGCCAATCTCCCTACTGTCCCAAATGTACAAACTGTTTATGAGAGTAATAACTAACAGGTTAACGTCGAAGCTCGATAGCTATCAACCAGTAGTGCAGGCAGGATTCTGAAAGGATTACAGTACAGCGGATCATTTTCTTACAGTCAGAACTCTAATAGAGAAAGCCAATGAATATCACTTAAACTTATACATTGGCTTCGTTGATTATGAAAAGGCATTCAACTTCATAGAACTTTGGACAATAGAGAGAGCTATGAACAACTGCAGGATAGAGTACCGATGAATGCTAATACATAATATTTACAACAAAGCTACAATAAAAATACAAATAGATGCGAAAACCAAAGCTATACCAAACAACAGAGGAATTCGCCAGGGAGATATTATGTCACCAAAGCTATTCACACGTGGACTGAAATATGTGTTTAAAGACATTAACTGGGCAAATAAAGGAATAAATGTTAATGAAAGAAAACTGAGTGATTTAAGATACTCTGACATTATAATATTCGCTACAAGTTTCGAAAAACTGCAGACCATGATGACGCAACTATTTCAAGCTTCTGAAAAAGTAGGTCTTAAAAGTAGTCTAGGTTTAAAAAAAAAACTATTGACAATTACACCGAACATTAGAGAAATAACGTTGAACGATATAAATTTAGAAGCCGTAAGCGAATACATGTACCTGGGACAGTTAATGAAAGTTAACAAAGACTGCCGAAATTATCAGAAAAATAAGATTAGCCTGGACAGGATTTGGAAAACTAAGTTGGATCTTGATAAGCACTAAAATAAAACAATATTTGAAAACCAGAATTTACGATAAGTGTATCCTCCTTATACTCACATATGGCTCACAGACGTGAACACTCGCCCAGTCTAACATGGATAAAATAGTAAAAGAACAAACAGCGATGGAAAGATCAATGCTCGGGGTGAGACTTAAAGACAAAATAGACAAAAAAAAACAAACAAATGGATTAGAAGCAAAACGAAAGTAATAGACGCAGGAGAACATGCTGCCAAATTAAAATGGAGCTTCACAGGGCACAATGCCCGACTGAAGGATAAGATGGAAACACGAAATACAACAATGGAGACCATGGTTAGGAAAGAGAAGCAGAGGAAGACCACAAATGAGATGGGCGGATGATATTAAGAAGATCGGACGACGCAACTGGAAGTGGCGCACAATAGAAGACACTGGATTGAGCTGGGGGAGGCCTATGTCCAAAATTGGATTACTTAAGGCTGATGAAGAAGAAGAATGCATCCTTATACCTAAATGCGCAAGGAAAAACTAATGAGAAATTTAAAAAATAGCCCTAAAAGTTAGACAATATCATTTAAAGTAGAAAATTTTGAAGAACCATATTTTGTTTTTAATTAGTCCTAGAACCTTAAAATAATTAATGTATCCTTGCATAAACCTAAAACTGCGTAGAAAAAAGGTATAAAACAATGTTTGAGAAGTAGTAGAGAAAATGGCGCAAAAATGATGTGAGTAGAAACTTTGAAAAATTGTATCTCGGATAATATAAATTACAAAACAAAATGACTAAACGTCATTTTGAAACGAGAGTATAGAAGTTTTTTTTTCCTGTAAAGAAATGCCCATATACCTTCATTTAAAAAAATTATGGGGCAAAAAATCGTTTTTTTTTGTTTATTTTTGCTTTATTTTTTGAATATATTTTTGTAAAATAAATTATTTTTGACTTTAAAAGATAATATTATGTCGATTTTAAATTTTATTTTGAACAATTTTTCTGTAGATGTGTATCTACTAAAGTGCATAGAATTTGAGTTAAAAATAAAAAATACTGGAAAATTTACTAATGCCCCTTTCTCAAAACCGCATCATTTTAAATGGTAAGGCTCTATGATTTTTTCTTATTTTTTTAATTTTCAACTGATACAATATTTACTGCCGATAAAACTATTATCATTAAATATTTTATAAACTTTATTACTTTGTGTCATTTAAAATTAGTATCAAGTGTAAAGAGACGATTATGACCTAGTTATTTAAGAAAAACGATGCACGTTACCGAATTTATAATTGATGATTGTCGTTTTTAATTAAAACTAATTATAAACTATATCTAACAACGCAACAGATAACTTTTACTTTACATTTTGTACAAAAATAATAAACAGTGTTTAAATTTAGGACAAAATTTATGGTTTACATATTACTCCAGTAAATGACCGTTTTGCAGTGTAATTTTTTCTCATCACGATGGATTTGCTTGAATATTTGGATTTAAGTTTCTCTTACCCTCCACTTCACTTTTGGACTCAAGCCGAGGGTTGCTTTTACTTGGTGGTGTGAAAACACCCCTTCACAGGGTGAAAAAACATACATACATGCAATTAAAACAAGTGCGAAAATAGATACGTAAATTGGTTAATTATAAATAACTTTTGTATCATAGAGTTTTTTTTATTGAAGTCAATAATATTTTAGTTATTTTTCAAAATAAAAACCATGTTTTCAGACGGTTTTCCATAAATAACTCAAAAAGTAAGTATTTGTCGAAAAAATATTCTTAGCAAAAATGTAGGTTATAAAAAACCAAACAAAATGGTGTACTTATAAAGTCTGTAGGGCCAATAGATGCAGATTTGTAGCTAATGAAAAGTAGGTTCTTATTTGTCAAATTCATTTAGGAGAAAACTCATCAAAACTTTTTGAAAAATGGTCTCAATTTATTTTGCAAAAAAAAATGATCTGTAAGCTAAAAGGGTTCAAAGTGCTTATTTAAAAAAAAATGGTTTTAAAGTTAAAGTGAAATTTTTCTAAATTTTGAAAAATGCCTTTCTTTCAAAATAACTTAAAAAGTATAAGTGAAATAAAAAATCTTAACAAGTAAAAAGATGTAGGATTTGCTTTTCTGAACATTTTGGTTTTTGTTTCTTTTACGGTAAGATAAAAAGTGGTTAAGATATTGCTGTTCAAAGTTTGCATACCCTCGTGATTAGTGACTCGTTCAATCTCATTCAACTACAACTCTTTTAAGGATTAAATAAAATTAATTCATATGATATTATTACTCTCGAGAAAACCTACAAAATAATTTTAAAAGTACTTAATAACTTAAAAGCTAACCGAATTATTAGTAAAAAATCAATCACATATTTTAATAGATATTTGAACGCGTATACTGGAGTATTGTAAGATACACAGAATGTGCTGAAAATATGTCTGAATATTTCTCTGTATTATGGTTATAACCAGAGTTCGAAAGTCTCGATTCTTTTTAAATTACATTTTTTTAATATCCAAGTCTCAGCTCCATATAATAATATTGAAAATATTATTATAGGTTATATTGTCTGATTTCCAAATTTAGATTGTTGCACGTTAGGAGTGGCTTCATTCGTATAAATGCTGATCTGGCAATCTCTATTCGCTTGTTTATTTCTACAGTATGATCATTGGTTTTATTGATCAAAGTTTTCAAGTACTGATATTTTTTTACTTGTTCTATCACGTTACCAATCACTGTCACTAGGTGATGTATATTTTCTGGTCTTTTTGTATGCATGTACTTCGTTTTTTAGCGTTTATAATAATTCCCATCGTAGCACTATTCATATTTAAGCTTTAGATAAGATGTTATAGATCTTCTATACTCGTTGCTATGATCATAGTGTCGTCTGCATATCGTAAGTTGTTAATTAATTTTCCGTTAAGGGTAACTCCCGCTTTGATTATTATTAAGCGTGTTTTGGAAAATTTCTTCAGAATATAAGTTAAACAAAAGTGGCAATAAAACACACCTTTGTTTAACTACAGATCTTCATTTCTTCTAAGTGTTACCCATCAATTTAAACTATGGCACTTTTGTTCTAATATATTATTTACACTATATTTATGATTTTATCATCAATGCGCTTGTTCATAAGTATTTATATTAGTTTTTTATGTCCTACTTAATCGAAAGCTTTTTCGTAGTCAACAAAGCACAAGTGTAGATCAACGTTTACGTCAGTACTTTTAAAGTATGTTTACGATGAATATAAAAAGATACAAAAAAGAAATTCATTTTAAGGACTTTCTGT
>OU898283.1:94117152-94150586 GCA_918026665.1 Diabrotica balteata | reverse complement strand
AAACGGTTATAAGATTATTGATCAGATTCATTGGTCTAAAGATATCTGCCAATTTGTACTGAAATCAGAGAGCCAAATAAAATTTAACCCATTTATTCGAAGAATTATTATTTAAATAACTTGTTTTTCAACTTAGTGAAAATCGGGATTTTGGTTTGATGGTTTCGTAATGTACCCACGTGCGCGTACTTAGAATTTAAGTGATTTTTCAACTTCTAGTTCATGTGTTTTCAAACGGTCCAGATTATTTTTGCATATTATTGTGGTTGACTTGCAAAAAATATACATGTAAATAAATCTTATGAAATGTAAACATTTTCTTCAGACCAACTCTTAACATAATGTTGTAAAAACCTAATATACTGCAACATTTTGCCAGAAATCCCCATCGATCGAATAAAATTTTAAGAATCTTTTCATCACAAATACTTCAAAACACCGACGACAAAATCTACATTTTAAAAATATTTACTTGGAATGGAATATTTTTCTTATCAGTCATACACTAGAGATTTATTCTGCAAAAATATCAATGAACTGTACATAAACCTAACAAGATTAGGAAACTCGCAGATTTGTATAACAATAGGAAAACAGTGCTTTTTGCAGGTATTTTTAACATTATTTTTTGCATTGCTTGTGGTGTTTTATAGTTTTCTTTCTTTCGATCTTGTGGAATTTCTTTATTATAAATGATATTTTGTTAGCAGGATTTTTCTTCATGAAATACCTTTTTATATACCTTAATTAATTTACAATGCCACAAGAAAATAGCTTCAGAACAATATTAAGAAACCTTTTTATTAGAATCATATAATGATTCTATGATCTCTTCTTGATATTTACGTTGTTATATGAATGGTAATTTAAATGTCTTTTGGAGTGGATTGGTTATCTATAAACTATGGTTGCATATTTCATATCATCTTCTTTTGATTAGCTTATCCCGAAGAGAAAGTCAATTACTTCGTCTTAATTTTTTTTAAATGTTTTGTTCGAAATCCTACAAGAATGTCTAATTGGAAATTTGCTTATAGAAATCATTATTAAGTTGAAAATAATTAAAAATTCAATATCTAGGCTATCTAGGAGATGAGAGGGGCTAAATATCTGCTTAAGCAAGTTATCATTTATACACCAGAAATAAACCAATTGTAAACCAAATTAAGTATATATATATACATTCGGTTTTATAACGTCTTACGACGTTGTCCGACTCTCAACCGCCACTGTATTCGGTCTTGAGTTAGGTCTTCGTCCAGATTTCGAGCGCTAATCGCTTTCCTAACTCCCAGGTTCCAGCTCTGTGGTGGTCTTCCTCGTTTCCTCTTCTCTGGGGGTTGCCACATCATCGTTTTTTTAGGCAATCTTTCGTCCCCCATTCGGCTCACATGTCCATACCATATGAGCTGTTTTCTCTCAATATCCTCAACTATAGTGCCCTCTATACCCATTTGTTGTTTTATCACTTCATTCCGTATTCTGTCGGCTCTTGATATTCTCATCGATCTTCTGATGGCATCCATTTCCGTGGCTTCGACCTTTTTCTTATATTTCTCGGTTATTCTCCATGTCTCAGCTCCATAAAGTAGGCTAGTTTTAACCATTGTCTCATAGATGTTCCATTTTCTTTTCTTTGATATTTCTTTACTCCATAGAACTCCGTTCAAACATGCTATAGCTCTTCGTGCTTGTACAATTCGATGTTCTATTTCTCGTTCGTCTTTTCCACTACGGTCGAAGATGACGCCCAGGTATTTATATTCGTCACATGGATTTACTTTTTGATTGTCATCGATATCGAGTTGTTCTGCTTCAGCTCCAATTGAGAGGTATTTTGTCTTTTCTAAATTGATATTTAATCCCCAATTTCTGGTATTCTTCAATTAGTTTTCTAAGCATGTATTCCATGTCGTCTTTGTCATTTGAGATCACCACCTGATCATCTGCAAACTGTAAAGTATATATGTAATCCTGATCGTTTCAATTGTATACCCATTCCTTTGACTTTCCTTTTCCATTGTTTCAGAGCTGCAGAGATATAAATCTTAAACAGAGTCGGAGAGATACAACATCCTTGTCTGAGACCCTTAGTAACTGCCCAAATTAAGTATTGAAGCTAAATAAATCACTTTATGGGCTGAATCAAGCCCATTTTTCTTCCTTTGGTGGGTTCCATGGACGATTCGTCGCATCAGGTCACCAGCTATGACGACCAGTAATATAACATAACATAGCAAACATGTCTTAGACACCACTTTAAAGTAAAAAAGTTTTCTTTTTTATTTGGTAATGCATCCTTTCAACGCAAAATTGGTTAAAAAGGAAGAAAATAGTAAAACCAAAATAGGGATGCGTGGTTATGGCACACGAAATGAAATAGGAGAAAAATTATATAACCTCTTAGATCAATAAAATTTATATCCCATGAACACACACTTCAAAAAACCAGCAAACCGATAATGGACGTGAATATCTCCCAATAAAAAGACGAAAAACGAGATCTATTACTTCTTGTGTGAGAACAAAGACATTTTTGAAAATATAACTGCTCTCAATCGATTCACATCGCATCGCCTTTTAAAAGGAAGGATTCTTAGAAGCCAGTAGAAATAGGCCACATAGGTATTGTAATCAGAGAGATCAAACCTAAAATACGACAGAAGGGAGATGAGTACAGAGAAGTCTTAATAAATAATTTGTAGAACATAATCAATAAGAATATTTCGACATGAACACAATAAATAAAGAAATGCAACGAAAGCTCTTGAAAGCAGGACTGACTGTTGCAAAGAAAACAAAAAATAAAGAAGACCGAATAATTAAAGTAACAAAACGGTTGATGGAAAAGAGGCGCACATTTCTAAAGAAGCAAAGCGAAACACCAATGGTCTCAAAGAATTGAAACAACAATAAGTGAGTATGGAAGATTTAAGAATCTATAATGAAAACAAGGTAGAAAAAATAATAGAAAAAAACCAGTGCCTGAAATGAATATGATCAAACTTAGGAAGCCTATATTAATCTTGTTGAAGGATAAAGATGGAAAAGAAATGAGAGAAAAAAACGAAATCCTAAAAGTTACTTAAACATTTTACCGTGATTTAAATTCCTCAAACAAGAACCCAGATACCACTGCAAAGAAAGATCTTACGAGAAAGATAACGAACTCGGAGAATATAGGATGGGAGTGAAATTATTCTCGAAGAATTGAAAATTTTTTTCAACGAATGTTTTCACAGAGGGGAAGTCCCAGATGATTGGAATGAACGTTTGACAATACTTCTCTTCGAAAAAGGGGACAGGGACGATCTAAAGAACTATAGGCCAATCACCCTGCTGTCCCAAATGTACAAACTGTTTATGAGAGTAATAACTAACAGGTTAACGTCGAAGTTCGATAGCTCTCAACCAGGTAGTGCAGGCAGAATTCCGAAAGGATTACAGTACAGCGGATCATCTTCTTACAATCAGAACTCTAATAGAGAATAGACAATGAATATCACTTGAACTTATACATTGGCTTCGTTGATTATGAAAAGGCATTCAACTCCATAGAACTTTGGAAAATAGAGAAGAGCTATGAACAACTGCAGGATAGAGTACCGATGAATGCTCATACATAATATTTACAAGAAAGCTACAATGAAAATACAAATAGATGCGAAAACCAACAGCTATACCAAACAACAGAGGAATTCGCCAGGAAGATAGTATGTCACCAAAGCTATTCACACGTGGACTGAAATATGTGTTCAAAGACATTAACTGGGCAAATAAAGGAATAAATGTTAATGAAAGAAAACTGAGTGATTTAAAGATACTCTGACATTGTAATATTCGCTACAAGTTTTGAAGAACTGCAGACCATGATGACGCAACTATTTCAAGCTTCTGAAAAAGTAGGTCTTAAGATAAAGTTTAAAAAAAAACTATTGACAATTACACCGAACATTAGAGAAATAACGTTGAACAATATAAATTTAGAAACCGTAAGCGAATACATGTACCTGGGACAGATAATGAAAGTTAACAAAAGACTGCCGAAATTATCAGAAAAATAAGATTAGCGCTGGACAGGATTTGGAAAAACTAAGTTGGATCTTGATAAGCACTTAAAGATAGAACAATATTTTGAAAACCAGAATTTACGATCAGTGTATCCTCCTTATACTCACATATGGCTCACAGACGTGAACACTCGCCCAGTGTAACATGGATAAAATAGTAAAAGCACAAACAGCGATTGGAAAGATTAATGCTCGGGGTGAGACTTATAGACAAGAAAAAAACAAACAAATGGATTAGAAGCAAAACGAAAGTAATAGACGCAGGAGAACATGCTGGCCAAATTAAAATGGAGCTTCGCAGGACACAAATGCCCGACTGAAGGATAAGATGGAACCACGAAAATACAACAATGGAGACCATGGTTAGGAAAGAGAGATCAGAGAGAAGACCACAAATGAGATGGGCTGATGATATTAAGAAGATCGGACGACGAAACTGGAAGTGGCGCACATAGAAGACACTGGATTGAGCTGGGGAGGCCTATGTCCAAAATTTTGATTACTTAAGGCTGATTGAAGAAGAAGAATGCATCCTTATACCTAAATGCACAAGGAAAAAATAATCGAAATTTAAAAAATAGCCCTAAAAGACGATATCGTTTAAAGTAGGAAAATTTTGAAGAGACATATTTTTTTTTAAAATTAGTCCTAGAACCTTAAGATAATTGATGTATTCTTGCATAAACCTAAAACTGGCTAGAAAAAAGGTATAAAAACAATGTTTGAGAAGTAGTAGAGAAAATGGCCCAAAAATGATGTGAGTAGAATTTTTGAAAAATCGTATCTCGGATAATATAAATTCACAAAGACTTCTACTAAACGTCATTTTGAAATGGGAGTATAGAAGTTTTTTTTCCTGTAAAGCAATGCCTATATACCTTTATGGAAAAAATTATGGGGCAAAAATCGTTTTTTGTTTTGTTTATTTTTGCTTTGTTTTTTGAATATATTTTTTGTAAAAAAAAAATTATATTTAACTTTAAAAAGATAATATGTCGATTTCAAATTTTATTTTGAATAATTTTTTGTAAAGGTGTATCTAACCAAAAGTGCATAGAATTTGAGTTAAAAAATAAAAAATACTGGAAAATTTACTAATGCCCCTTTCTTAAAACTGCACCCCTTTAAATGGTAAGTCCTCCATGATTTTTTCATATTTTTAAATTTTTATTTATCTGAGGCAATATTTACTGCCGATAAAACTATAATCATTAAATATTTTATTAATCTTATTAGTTTGTGTCATTTATAAATTAGTATCAAGTGTAAAAAGACGATTATGACCTAGTTATTTAAGAAAAACGAAGCACGTTACCGAATTAATAATTGATGATTGTCGTTTTTAATTAAAACTAATTATAAACTATATCTAACAACGCAACAGATAACTTTAACTTTACATTTTGTACAAAAATAATAAACAGTGTTTAAATTTAAGGACAAAATTTACGCTCCATTTATTACTCCAGTAAATGATCGTTTTGCAGTGTAATTTTTTCTCGTCACGACGGATTTGCTTGAATATTTGGATTTAAGTTTCTCTTCTCCACTTCACTTTTGGACCCAAGCCGAGGGTTGCTTTTACTTGGTGGGTGAAAGCACCCCTTCACATGCATTCAAAAACAAGTCCGAAAATAGATACATAAATTGGTTAATTATAAATAACTTTTGTATAAAATTGAGTTTTTTTTATTGAAGTCAATACTATTTGAGTTATTTTTCAAAATAAAAACCATGTTTTCAGACGGTTTTTCACAAATAACTCAAAAGTAAATATTTGTCGAAAAAATATTCTTAGCAAAAATGTAGTTTATAAAAAACCAAACAAAATGGTGTACTTAGGAAGTCTGTAGGGCCAGTAGATGCAGTAGCCAACGAAAAGTAGGTTCTTATTTGTCAAATTCGTTCAGAAAAAAAAACCATTAAAAACTGTTTGAAAGTGTTTATAAACGCTTTACTTTTATTGTTTTCTTTTAGCTTTCTAGCATAAACGTTTCTAGCATAAAAACTAAGCGAGTGAGGCTCAAAATAAAAATGGTCCCTTTTTATTTTAAATTGATATAAGGTTGAATGATCGAATAAATGATTTTTGATCAAATAAAAGGCAGATTATCGAGCACAGTTTTATTAATTTAATCCTGCCCAAGTACTTTCGCTCCCTAGGGCATCTTCAGGGGCATTTAGTTAATTGTGGCCTATGAAAGTTTTTTATGAAAATACCTACACTATAATTAGAATTTTCCGCATCCATTGGGTATGTAATATTGGTAAAACAATGTCATTTACGAATTTAAAAACAATATTTCCCTACCTTTAGCAAAATGTCGGTGTTTCTCCGACATAGACGTTTGGGGTAATGCGACAGTAGTAATAATAAGAAAATAATGAGACAATTGATGGTATCGCTATATACAACAACAGTAAATACTAGAAAACAAGATAAGCAAATACATAAGTAGATAATATATTGAAAATCAAAAGTTGTTTCTATTACAAAGAACTTAGTTCATAGAACAAAAGTCACACTGATAGTTTTCAGGGCAATCATAGCCACTTCACTTAGCGTGAGACCATTGTTTACAAAACACACATCTGTACCATAGTTCAGCTTTTATACCAAACTCACCATAAACCAAACATATTTCAATGTTTTCGGAAAATAATTCAAAACTGTCATCAAATTCGTTGTCATCACATATTTTTGATTCATCTATATCTTCTTCGGAAGACAATTCTTCAAAATTAATTTGTCATTGACACCTTCTTCCTTTATCTGTAGACTTACGTTTTAATGCGCCAATTTTATTTGGGATTTATTTTTAACTTTTAATTGTTTACTTTTTTCGCTCTTTAATATTTTTAATTAATTACTATTAAACTGGAATAAGCCACAATTAAAGATAAAATACGTTTATTAATAATAAAATAAACGTATTTTTATCTTTAATTGTGGCTTATTCCAATTTTAATAGTAATTAATTTATAATGCCACAAGAAAATAGCTTCAGAACATATTAATATTTTTAGCTTCATATTCGGTTGACCTTTAGATCCTGTATAACTTTTTCTAGTCTACGTTTGGCTTTTAAATCGCTAATTTATTTTTTTTCTTTGTATGTTCCAAAACCGTTTTCATAGTGGTGCCAGTTAGTTTTATGGAATGTCTTTGAAATAAAACAGATTCTCTGAGGATTTTGGACAAGAATTTGGTACAACATTCATTTTCAAACTACCAGGTAATGAATTTTCATAAATCCTACTTAAATCTTAGCTGGTTTTTGTCTTGGTTTTAAATATCTGTACCGTGTCTTTTGGATTGTGTTTTAAAATCTGACAAGTTTTTACACAAGTTTCGTTAGCGCTTGCAAGCTCCTCAGTGATATTATGATTTTTATGAAGAGTTGCACCAAGTTCTGGTTTATAAACATTTTTAGAGTCAACGATTAGGGAATTTAAGTGTCTTGTTTAGTGACATCTATATAAAGTCTATACCGGTAAATTTTTCAGGCTATACGGTAAGATTTCTGAAGCACTAAACCTTGAAACTCCTTTATCCATCGTTGCGACTTTCAAGTAAGCTTCATTAAAAATATAGATGCTATGACATACATATAGATCCTCTGAAATTTGTTTCCTCTCAAAACTCTATCACACTCTGTGTTGAATGCTTTCTTCAGGGAGCCCATAAAACGACAAATCAAAAGGCTGTAGCTTATGTAATGTGTGAGATGTTATTGAGACAACATGTATATGATTAGATCTACAATAATCATAACTATCAAGAGATACGTGACTCTCGTGATTGTCCATGATCAATAAGACGGGATCTTCTTTTGCTGGTTTTACGTTATCCTTGAAATATGTGAGCCACTGCATAAAGAGGTCTTCATTTAACCAGCAGATTATGGGAGCATTTGGAAATGGCTCCAGCTGGTTCACCTTTCTCTAACTGAGGTGACGTTCTCTGCCTAGGATATATAAACATGGGTGGTTTATATGCTCCTGAAACAATCAAAGTGCAGACAATCGTAATATTGTGACGGAGCCCACCTGATGTTGGACCTTAGTAGCTAAAACCTTTTCAGGTTTTTGGTACTTAGATATACCAGTTTTGTCCATATTAAATATTCTAGTGGATTTAAAAGGCTGTTTCTTGTAAACTGCTTGCAAAATCCACTTCAGATTTGTTAAAGGCAATAACTTAGTTCAGACTTTTTACTGAGGGTTGCCTTAGACGTAAAGGGCATTCCTCTTACAAAATCCGAAATCCTAGTCCTCCCCAGCCATTTTGGTAGCTTTATTAAAATTATGTTTTATTTTTAACTTTTCAGCAAGATCATATGCAAGTCTCCGTAAGTCTGTCAAAGTAATGCCATAAACCTGGTTTGATGTGATTAGATAATATATCTTCTTGTTCTGCTGAAAAGTTACCGAAGCTGGTTTTTCGGTATAATTAGATTGAAGATGATCATGAAGCGTAATTCTTGTAATATTTATTTCAGCAGTAATACTTTTTACGAAAAGTCCACTTTAAACCAATTCAAATGCCCGTTTTAGTGACTTCTCGTTCCATTTGCTCCTTGCCGTTGTTCTTTTTCTCGAACTCGTCATCCAAAACACATTAGAAGCAACTTCTTTGGTATCAAATAACTGCATTTAATTTTAAAATAAATGGGGTAATACCGACACCTGTCGACATTTCCTCCCATTGGTGTTTGGCAATACCCCTGTAGGACAAGATGGCGGTTACACAATTCTACAGACTTAACGTCATGTTAAAATGTAATATGAGCTATACTAAAATTGTCTTTATAATTTGCCCTTTCTATTTATTTGTTTTTATAATAATATAATTTGTTATAGAGTTAACTTCATTTGTAGGGAAGTCAATAATTAGATCAAAAACTAATAAAACACATAACAATTCCGAATAAAATAACTAGTTTGCTTGGATGACAGAAACTAACTGACTGGTGTCACTCCCTAGCATCAGCACTATACAGTGACGTGTTCAACTAAAAATAAAACCAAAATCCACTGTGTCGGTATTGCCCGTATGTCGGGATTTCCCCGGTTTACCCTATCTGGAGTTTGATCCAAAATACCAAACATCTGTGCATCGAAGCAGTAAGTAGTGATTTAACACTAAATAATGACACAACAGTAAAAAAAAATAATGAAAATATCTACATAAAACTTTCATAAAGTTTATTGTATATTGTAAGTACCCTTAAAGCAGACTTCGCAGTGAAATCAATCATCCTTATCTATCATCTTTAGCTCGACAACCCTTTCGTGGATCCTGTCGTGCTCAAGATTCGTCGCCATTCTGTTTGATTGCTCATCACCTGTTGCAATGGAATAAAGTCCAATTTAATAACAAATTTAATACATTTTTTGGTAAAACCCGTAAAGATTATGTTATGCAATTATTACAATATTAAAGAAACATCTGGTATGACGTCAATGAGTTTAAATCTAAAGTTAATATGCACAACTTTCAAATAAATATTCAGGTAAATGTTAATTGTTTACGATAAACTGCAACTAGCGTTGCATATTAATCCAAATACACACTATAGCTTGATAGTATGTACTATGAAATTTTCCTAGTTTTTTCATGAAATATTCTGGAATTTCTAACAAAATAATTTAGCTGTCATGACTGATAACATGAAATGTGTTACTACAAATAAATCTTATTATAATTCCTTGTCTGTAGTTTTGATAACAAAACGAACTTACTGTTTTTTTGCTGATAGTAAGTAATTTATATGATTCTTCTTCTTCTTCTTCTTTTCTTCTTCAGTAGCTTTCCCTGTTTCAAGGGTCGCTGTTTCTTATTCTTCTTCATCGCTTATTCCTATCCATCGTGTCTTCTTCATTTAAAACTTTTTTCCAAGTCCTCTGCATCTTCTCTTTACTTTTCCTCTACCTCTCTTTCCATCAACTTTTAACAGCTCTATCTTTCGTTCCACGTAGTTTTTCACTTCTGATCATATTGCTTCCTTACTATTTTAGTGAGATTTTTACTGCCGAATGTCCTTCCTGACGCAAACTCTTCTCGTATATCCGGGCTTAGGACCGGCACTAATATTTACTGAGCTAGTCAATCCACCGAATCGCTACCAGAGGCGTTGTAATTTACACAAAATGATAAAAAAGGCTACTGGATACGAAATAAAAGTTCATATAACCTTGTCGATAAAGAAGGTAACCTTATGATAAGCGATATCAATAAACTAAAAAGATGGGAAGAGTAGATTAAAGAACTATTTAGCGATAAACGACAAGTAAAAGAAATACAAAATTGTAATGCAGGTCCCACAATAACAATGGAAGATTTAAAAAATTCAATCAAAATAGCCAAAAACCAAAAGCAACAGGAGAAGATGAAATACCAACAGAAATACTTAAAATACTTGCAAATAAAAGGCATAATAACTTCTGAGTCTTTTAAGTATTGTATACAAAATACAGAAAATATCAGCAGATTGGCTAGTTCTCTATTTGTGATGCTTACAAAAAAATGAAATGCCAAAAAGTGCTCCGACTATAGGACAATCAGTATTATGATTCACGTTCTAAAAATCTTTTTTTTTCAGAAAATTTAGTCCTGAATTTATACTAGAATTGAAGGAGAAATTAATGATACCCAATTTTGTAATAATCTTGAAATAAGAGAGGCACTATTCACAGTGCAAGTGCTGGTTCAGAAATGTAGAAATGTCAATCATCCGGAGTACATGTTCTTTATAGACTTTACACATGGAAAATTGATGGAAATTTCTCGACTAGTAGGAACTACTTCTTTTTCTTTAAGTGTTTTCCAATCGGAGGTTGGATATGTTCATCATCATCGTTGCTATATTCTACTACTGCCCTAACGAATTCTATTGAACTGTATATTAACTAGTCCTTTAACTAAGACACTTGTCTTCTTCCAATACTCCTTTCCTCCCTTATCTTTTTTTATTATCAATCTTCTATATTCTAGCATTCCAAGAAAGTTCAAAAGTTCAGAAGTTTAAAACTACCCGAAAGAACAAGAAGAAGGTATACGCAGTGTGGTCGAAAAAAATTGAGCAATCACAATAAAATGCCAAATATGCAATAAACCAGCATGTCAAGTGCTTGTGGTCACCACACACATTTGCTTAGAGGCCAGCATCATGAAAATCAAACAGAAAGTCCTTAAAATGAATTTCTTTTTTGTATCTTTTTATATTCATCGTAAACATACTTTAAAAGTAAAAGTTCAGTCACACCTTAAAAGTAGTTACTACTGAAAGTAATACACAAGAGAATATACGAAAGGATAGAGAAGGACTATTTGCCATCAATATATTAATTCAGCGATGTGGGGATGTAAACGTTGATCTACACTTGTGCTTTGTTGACTACGAAAAAGCTTTCGATTAAGTAAGACATAAAAAACTAATATCAATACTTATGAACAAGCGCATTGATAGTAAAATCATAAATATAGTGTAAATAATATATTAGAACCAAAGTGCCATAGTTTAAATTGATGGGCAACACTCAGAAGAAATGAAGATCTGTAGTTAAACAGGGGTGTGTTTTATTGCCACTTTTGTTTAAACTTATATTCTGAAGAAATTTTCCAAAACACGCTTAATAATAATCAAAGCGGGAGTTACCCTTAACGGAAAATTAATTAACAACTTACGATATGCAGACGACACTATGATCATAGCAACGAGTATAGAAGATCTATAACATCTTATCTAAAGCTTAAATATGAATAGTGCTACGATGGGAATTATTATAAACGCTAAAAAACGAAGTACATGCATACAAAAAGACCAGAAAATATACATCACCTAGTGACAGTGATTGGTAACGTGATAGAACAAGTAAAAAAAATATCAGTACTTGAAAACTTTGATCAATAAAACCAATGATCATACTGTAGAAATAAACAAGCGAATAGAGATTGCCAGATCAGCATTTATACGAATGAAGCCACTCCTAACGTGCAAAAATCTAAATTTAGAAATCAGACAATATAACCCTATAATAATATTTTCAATATTATTATAACCCCTCTGTGGCTCAGTGGTAAGAGCGCCTACCTTTGAACCTAAAGGTCGTGAGTTCGAATCTCACCTGGGTGGAGAAATTTTTGTTTATTAAAAATTAATGAATGAAAATATTTCTATCCTTGTGCGATCGGTACTCACCGGAGGGACCGCAGACGTTCAGATACAATTAGCGTCTCTTAGCAAAGACAATGACGTCGACTTTGCTAAGTATCAAGACAATTACTCTACACACACACTACACTCTACACTAGGTACCTGACTGTAAAAATTCACTGTACCATGCCAGTTGTCGACGCATTAAACTCAATAAAAAAATATATTACTATATGGAGCTGAGACTTGGATATTAAAAAAATGCAATTTAAAAAGAATCGAGACTTTCGAACTCTGGTTATACCATAATACAGAGAAATATTCAAGGAGGAAGATCTGTTGGCCGAAGGCAGAACTCATGTTGAAGAATCTACGTCTACGTGATTGTATCAATGTAGATCGATTGATTTGTTTAGAGAAGCAAGTTTAAAAATAAAAATAGCAGGGAGACTGCACTTTAAGAAGAATGTTCATCTAAGAATTCTTGTTTATTTTTGTATTCCATACTTTATTTTATTTTTTATATAAAATATGTTTAATTATTCTATGTATTTAAGAAATGTAGAGTGTTAACTTAAATACCTCCTTATTTTTGTCTGGCGTACAAAGTACGCCAAGCGACCACTTGTGTAAAAAAATATTCTAGCGACCACTTAAGGAAAAAAACTACGGTAGGTACCCATAGACCTACATAATGTCCGTATATATCCAAATGACCACTGCAAGGGTTAAATTTAAATCACTTTAATATTGATTAGAATCTATTAATTGAACTTAACAACATTTGTCTATTTTGGTATAGCAAATCTAACAATAAACTAAAATTGTAGGGCACAACAAATTATACTGGATTAGAAAAACCAGCCTGACGAAAGCACAAAAATATTAAAATAAATGGTACTATCTCTTGTTTGTTCTAGCTTAAAATGACTGTTTTTATATTCTCCATAGTTGTTTTTAAGTTTCGTAGAGAATTAAAACTTATCGTTAATAGATAAACAAAAGCATTATTTAAATTGTTTTAAATTGTTATATACAGAATAATATTATCCAGCACGTGTTCCTTAATATCTGGGTTAATGCCTGTAAATATTTAATACTGACAGTAACTTTAGCTCTATCAATAAAAGTAGGCCTTTGTTTGGTTACGAAAAAAATGACAATACATGGGACATTTTGTTGTACGATAATACAGGAAGGAGAATATTCTTTATTTTATTACTTGAGAGTTTAGTTTTTGCACATATTCTCTCTGGAAAGATTTGAACGTAGTTATGAGGTTCGAATCGTTTTATATTGTCGCTGTGTCCGCTTCTTGTCGATCGACGATGATAAATATAATAAAAAGTTAAAGTTATGCAGAAAAATCTTGATTTTATTGACAGCTACTAGTAATTTTACAATATGATGTTGAGGTAACTACTTATAATAAACTGTGCTCACATGAGCTCAAATCCCCAATTGATAATCTCACAAATAATTCATACCTCAGCACAGAGGTTATTGCTTCTATCATACCATACTAACAAACTTTGAACTATTTCCTTACATTGCAATTTAATCTAGGCCGTAATTGCGACACTTAGAAAGTTCAATTAGAAAATAGATTATTCGGCAATTTATTTAGTTGTGGGTAAATGTACTAATTATTAAAATATTATACGATATGGTTTTACAATGGCTCATTTATACACAGTGAAACTATAAAAGATTAAGAAGTTAAGAATAATGTGTTTGCTGGATAGATGCAACAAAGGTAGTAATTTTCTTAGAATGACAACCAAAGTGTGGTGGGGTTGCGATGTTGAAACATCCTTATTGTTTTACAGAGCTTATATACGATCCATTATAGATTATGGTGCTACTCTTTATGGTTCTGCATCTAGAAATCTTCTAAGAAAAATTAACATTTTTCTAAATTTTGTCTTAAGGGTCTGTTTAGGTGCTATGAGATCTACCCCTATACAACCACTACATGTTGAAGCTTATGAGCGTCCTCTTTAGATTAGAAGAAATTTATTAAGCGAAAAATGGGTACTTAAAGCCCACTCAACAAATACCAAATTATTTTCCAGTATACCTCAACTTAACGAATCAGATCTCACTCACAAATATTGGATTAAAAAGCCATCTCCACCTTTGTGCACTGCTTTACAGAACAATTCAATTTTTTCAAAGAATTTGGCCAAAGTAGAAAAAAAATTAGACTTCTTTGCTCTCTTCCATAAAGCTGAAGTTATAATACCCACATATAGTGACAACAACAAATTGAGCAACAATATTCTGAGATCTGTTTTGAACTGTTATAGTGATGCCACAGTTATATACACGGACGCATCCAAATCAATAGAAGGGACTGGCTGTGCCTATTTTCTACCCTCAGGAGGCTCTGAATTTAAGTACAAACTTTCCAATGAGTTTTTAATTTTCTCGGCGAAATCATTGGCCATACTCGAAGCTTTGAAATATGTTAAAAACTCTTATATTAAAAAATCGTTAATTCTTTCAGATTGCCTTTCAATTCTACAGAACATAAAAAACACTATTTTGGCCCAAAACATTTAGTAATCCTTTATATATTATATTTTTCTAATAAAAGATCAATTAAAGCACTTAGCAGACTCTGGCTTTAATATAAAATTTTTTTGGGTTAAGGCACATATTGGACTCAAAGATAATGAATATGTAGATTACTTACCTAAATACCAGTATAATATCAGACACTTTATTGTCATATTCTTTATGTGTATCAGATGCCATTAGAATTAAAAAAAAACAGCTATCGACATGGAAAGATCAATGGAATCTTTACTGCTTTACAAACCAAACAAGATACACCACTTTACAACCAGTTATTCCACAAACTACTTGGTTTAAGAATTTTAAATCTCCACGTAAATCATGAATGTGTTGCTTGTGTGAGTCCATTTCAAATAGTTAAGTTCAAATTCAAGTTCTATTGCAATAATCTACTATTTTGCCAATAGAACTTTATCAAAGAGATTTGATAACTACAAGTTGAAAAATAATTGCACACCCACACACATTTGTACATCTAAACTTATTCATTGTCATAAAACTGTCACCTTCATAAAACAATTACTCAATAAATAACACACATTTCATAAATATATCTCTCGAATAAGTATATAAATAACTTTTAATAATACAATGGTATATTACATAACTTCATTTAACAAACAATCACACACATACCTCTGCTTGATTGGATCAAATCTATCTCCTCAAGAACTTCCCGTTTACTGTCATACAACTACAATAGCAGAATTGAGTTCTCCATTCAACAATACATAGTAGTTTCAACCATGTTCTACCATCCATCAATTAATAGAGTACCGGCATGTAAGTAATGTTTATTTATTTGCTCATTTATTAATTTATTACAATCTAATAGACTATTTTATAACAATTTGTGGGCCTTACCTTGTCTGTTTAAACTTTTAAAACTTTTTATACCTTTTTATTCAACTTACTCTTTTTGAAATGTTAAACCACAGACATGTAATATTGGCATAATTATTGTAATTTCCAACATCTACTTTTATCTTTATTAGACAACACCCTAATATGGGTTTTTATCATTTCAGCATTTATTTAACTTTGTATCGAGACCTGAAGATGGTTTGCATATTGTAGAAAGCGAAATCGGTGGTCTGATAGTTAAATTAAATTGATTGTGAGTAAGTCTTATTTATTATTTCTTTACCTACTCCATGTAAATATATAACCACCATAAGTAGACTACGCTTTGGACATGCGTGTTATCCAAGTCATTTATATAAAATAAATGTGATTGAAGATGATAATTGCAAACAATTCCGGAAAACAAGGTGATCTTGATCACATCTTTTTTGAATGTCCTAAGTTTCAACAGCATTCAAACTCTCTCTACAAAAATTAATCGAATTTAATATGTATGCACCATTCAATATTCAGTCGCTACTGGAGACAGGCTCACAAAATATATATAATATCATAGATTTATTGTCAGACACATGCACGGTTCTATAGAATTTGTACGCGAGCATGAAATCTTTCATGATCATGTGGAAATTTAGATTTGTATCCTTTGTTTTACCCTAAATGTTATAACACCTTATCCGTGGTCCAGTTTTGTTTGTCTACTAAGAATGTCTGAATGGGCCCCTAGACGAAGAAGCAAGTGACCCTGTAAGTTTCCTTGTCGTTTATTCTGCTATTAATTATCCGTTAGTTTTCTATTAGGGATAGAGTTGTACAGTTGTCTGATTGAAGGATCTCTTGCAATTGGCTGAATGACTAATGTCAATGCCATTAAAAAAAGAGAATAATGTGAGATTACAATTTAAGGGATTAATTTGTGATTGAACACTATCAAACTATCTATAATATCCGTATACCGTTTTCAATTACAATTAACAGATTGTCTGCCAGCTTCTCTTTTACTGCATTAACAAAGAGTCATTTGAGAATCATATGTACTTAGTCCAGAAGATAAATTCAAATATTTAGGGCCAAATTTGGTACTCGGTTATACCTTACTAAACAACATACCTTGTAACTCAGCAGTCATCGCCTTCTATATTTTTATATGGAGAAATTAAAGTTTTGGCCTTGATTTTAGCCCTTGACTAGATGGCTTTTAACTTAAATATTTATTTACATAGTAGCGAAAGGCTAACAAATGGCATAAAAGGAGTTAACTTAAAAAGTTTAACATCAATGCTTATAAAGAAAAATTATTGTAATTTGGCAGCATGCGCCTTAAAAAACACTCAGAACACAAATATTTTGCACAAGCAGAAAACTTTGTTTACACACGGGTAGTCTTCTTTTATGCTGTTTTTCTTCCATGCCTGGTAGCAATATCCTTATAACATTAATTGCAGCGATTTCTTTTTGGACATTTTATTGAATTGAAGCATGTTTAAAATTTCTTTTGAATTATTTCCTTTATAAATTAGTTTCACGCCACTTATGTCTATATTTTGCTAGGAGCTTTAAATAACCCAAAAGCACCGAGCAATTTGTCATGCCTTTTTTTAACAACGAAGTAGTTCGCCAAATGTTCTCTGCTCTTTTTATCTATCATTTGTTAAATAGAAACCCTTCCTGGTAACAAAAGAATCAGTGCCTATTGTCGAATACATTCCTTCTCAGAAAAGCAGAGATGTTGATTTTGGATGAAATAATATATCTTGTCAAGAGAAAGCGTTTAGGTTACAAATACGACCACACTAGCCTTGCCATTTAAGTATTATTTTTGCGTAGCACTCTTCGGCCAATACTCCCACTCGTTTTTTATCCTTTGCTTGTCTAAGATCAGACCTCATTTCCGAGTTGGTTCCTGTGACAAGCAGTTTGTTTTTCATCATATGACGGTAAGTGTATTTTTCAATTCACCCTTATCTATATATCTTCACACAGTGCTTCTTATATTAACTATTTTCTCTTTTGTCAAACAGATGTCTTCCAATTCGAAGAAACGAAGTCACTTCTGTTTACCATTCGTCTCGTACCATTCGTCGCTACATTCGTCTCGTATCATTCGTCTCGTACCATTCGTCTACACTATTCTTCTCTGCTATTCGTCTCTGCTATTTACTGCTACCCGTACTGCTACCTGTATTACTACTACGTGATCTTTTAGAAAACTTTCTACGAAAACGTGAAACCGGAACAGGAAATGAACGAAAATTTGTAAAGAACCGAAAATAAATACCATATTTAATATAATAAAAACAACATTTCTCGGAAAAAGAGAAGTGCCAAAGGAGATAAAAACGATAGTCGTTAAAACAGTAGTGACGCCTACAATTATGAACAGTAGCAAGAATGGGACACTAATAGAGAGAAAAAAAATAAGAATCAATGGATCAAAGAATGGACAAAATCAGAAACAAAAGAATTACATAATATCTACAACTAGAACCAGTAGACGATAAAATCAATGAAGAGTGAAAAGAAAAACAGAAGAGGAAGACCAAGAGCTAAATGGATAGAGCGTGTCAGAAAGAAAAGGAAGGTTGTGAAGAATGGCTTAGTCCTTAGTCTGGGAGAAACTACGAAATCGAATACATAGCAGGAAAACGTGAAGACAATGAAGGGGTCAGAGCCAAAAGGGTTCAATTTCTTTTGTGGAAAAAAGAATCAACTAATTTTCGATGTTTTAACGCCATCTTTTAAACGGTAGAAAAAACATGTAAACAAACGTCTTGAATTTCTTTAAGGCAAAACGGTTCAAGTGTATTTAAACCTGTTTGGTGCTAAACAATTATTGTTAGAAGTTTATCTGACAGTGGCAACGTGTCATTGTGTTTTTGTTAGTTTATGCCATTGTTTGAAATTTTCCACTGATTATAAACTATTTTTGAAGGAAAATGAGTAAATCCTTTACTCCTAAAGGTAGGGCTTTATATTATAATACAAAATAATATTAGTTTGTTTTGTTTAAATAACATAACCTCAAAAAAATATGGTCGACATAAAATTAAGTTTTTTGTTATTTCTTTTAGCTAGTTGCAGTTATAATGCTAGTGACTCTGACCCATATATGACTGATGAGGATTCTGATTATGAACCCCCAAGTGTACCCCACCTTAACGTTAATCAGAGCCAGCATGTTAGTGAATTATTAGAGAATAATAGTTCAGACAGTGCTCATGGTATGTTACGTTTAAATACTGTAAAGAGTTTTATTTATCTAAATAACAATATTTTATTTCAGTTACTCCTAAAAGAACGAGAAAGAGAAGGTTGAATATTAAAGGCCATAAAAAACAAATTAGGAAAAATGCGAGACTGCAGGGTTTGGAATATGAGACTGCAAAGGGGAAAAAGGTTATGAAAAAGGAATTGAAAGCCTATGAACACAGATGTAGATATAAATGTCATGAAATAAACGAAGCAGATAGACAGATGTTGTTCACAAGATTTTATCAACTCAAGTCTTATGATTTACAAATCAACTTCATCACCTCATGTATTTCAAAGATTGCTCCCAAACGAAAAATAGCCCAGGCAGTATCGCATAAACAGTTTAGCACCATAATTAAACTGATGGGTGTTAGGGTATGCAAACCATTCTTCTTAAAAACTCTAGATATTACTACTAGAAGATTTTTAATAGTTTGTAATAAGAAAACAGATGAAGGTTTTATTGAAACGGATCAACGCGGACGCTTCGCACCTATAAATAAAATTAGTGATGTCATGCGAGATGATGTCGTCACCCACATTAAAATGTTTCCTCGATATCGAAGTCACTATTCTCGACTTGACAATCCCTGCAGCAGGTACCTTCCAGAAAATCTTAATGTTAGCAAAATGTACTCCCTTTATAGTGATTGGTGTACAGAAAAAAATAAGGCCAAAGTAAAAGAGTCATATTATCGACATATTTTCGCCACAGAATTCAACTTAAAACTTTCATAGGCCTCATTCAGACATCTGCCATACATGTGACAAGTTGAATAATATGGTTATTAATAGTTTTGATGCAGAAGTTAAGATACGAAGTAAAGTTGAGATGACATTACACCAAAAAAAGGTTGAAGCTGTCAAACAATCAAAAATTGATGACATTAATTATGGCATACAAAATCCAGAAAAAGTAAGGGTTATTTGCTTTGATTTGCAGAAAACACTCCCTACTCCATTATTAACTACAAATAAAGTATACTATCTACGGCAATTATGGACATACAACTTTTGCATATATGACTTGGTTTCTGGAAAATCGCATATGTTTGTCTGGAATGAGACTACAGCATCTAGAGGCTCACAGGAAATCGGATCCTGCTTACTTAAGGTGAGTTATTTCCAAATGCTAATGAAGGGGCGAGTTAATTAAATCACGTTTTTGTTTTCAGTTTATCAACCTCCCTCATTTCGCTCATGACAGTGATTCGTGCGCTGGACAGAACAAGAATAAAAACATAGCAAAGCTTTTTATGTTTTTAGTTCAGTGTAGTCATGTGAAATTAATCGATCATAAATTTTTTGAATCTGGACATTCTTATATGGAATGTGACCGATCGTTTGGTCAAATTGAGAAGAAGAAAAAACAATCCGTAAGTGTATTTATTCCTGAACATTGGTCAGATATCATTCGAAAAACATCAAAAAACTTCTACGTAGTCAACATGAACAGTTGTGACTTTGTAAGTTTTGATTATTTAAACAGTTTAATATTGGATCCAAAAAAGGATTCAGAGAAATACCCTATTAAATGGCGTGATATAGTATGGTTTTGTTACAAACATGATGAGTTTTTCTCATTCTTATTTAAAACTACAAGAAGTTCCCTTTCTCACTTTTTTAAGGCCAGAAATGCTCTAAGCTTCCACAAGGAAGACCATCTATTAAGATTACCGATTTATACAAAACATTATATACGACGGGTATAAAAATAAAATATGCAAAATGGGAAAATTTGCAACAACTTTTACCCTATGTACCTCCTATCCACCATAAGTTTTATAACGAATTACCCCATGAAGAAAAAAACATCATAAAACAATCGCGCGCAAATTCGAGCGGACAAACTCACGAAAGCAATGATGACACAGCTCGTAATGAACCAGATAGGATAATTTTGGATTCAGACTATGAAGATTAAAAACAACACCTTTTTCGTATTTTTTTATTACAATTTTTAATTTTTGTCTGTACCTTTCTGTACTAATAAACATGATTTAAACGCTTTTTTCTTTTGTTTTTTTTTTGTAGGCAAAAGGGTTCAAGTGCATTTTTTTAAATATGGATTTTTTAAACATTTTATTGAGAGGTAATGAGACATTAACCTAAAAACATTTTTTGGTTTTCGAAAAAAGGTTTTACAAATTTGTCACATATATTTTACAATAATCAAAAAACTTTAAACCGCTATAACTTTCGTTTCTATATTTAGCACTTGAACCCTTTTCGCTCTGATCCCTTCAAATATGCGGAGCTCAACCCAAACCACCATACACCTAAAGGTGGAAAGACTTAGGACTAAGAAAGTAGTGTAGTAATTTTATGATTTGTCAGCAGATCTTCAAAGTAAGCCGAAAAGCACATTTCCTGATAACAAATTTACCTAATTGCTTTTATAATCATGGAAGTATTTTATAATCAAATACTTTATTTTAGTAGGTACTTCATTTTAGTCTCGAGTGGTTTTTCAAAAGGTTTAACGTTCACGGAGAATCCCCTTTTTGTGATATTTTAAAATATTTGCCTTAATACATATTACTTAATAGGGTAATTTATATAAAATGATGCATATACTACATTTTTATTCACGTGTCATCACTTATAACATACGAAATAAATCGCAATAGAAATTTTGACATTGTTTTCATTCTAAGTACTTTATTTTGACTTTTCACGAACAGATCGTAACACTTTTTGATGGTAACGCTTTTTATCTTTATCTTTATCGTTTCTTATTAGTTGGCTTAAGTTAAAATCTATTTCTTGTCTTGAGCGTCCCCTACTCCAAATTCCTGCGCTCTAATGCGTTCTTGATATTTCTACTCCAGGACAATCTTGGCCATCCTATGTTACGTCTTCCTAACGGATTCTATATAAACACTCTACTAGGTCATATACTTTCTTCCATCTGTAGGAGATCTCCAGAACATTTTATTTTCCCCAATCCTAACCCTGCAGGGAATGTAGTGGTCATTGTGATGTCGTGTATTTTCCGTCTCCAAAGATCTATGTCTCTAGTCATTTCTTTTAACTCACGCATAGGTCTTTTGCATATTCATGTAATTTGATCGATCCATCTTGTTTGGATTCGTTCTAGTGATCTTTGCCTTCTACATTTCTTTGATAATAAGTCTTTCAATGTTTTCTATGTCTGCTGTTATAACATGTCCAAAGTATTTTAATGGTTGGAGATTAGCCATTTGCTGACGGTTATCTTATTTAAAATTGAAATATTTGAAATGTGGTCAGTCCACGGAATCTGTAACATTCTTCTCCAACAAAATATTCCAGCGGCGTCTATTTTTCTTCTTTCCGCTTGTCGTAGGGTCCAAGATTCACATCCGTATGTCAGTCTTCTTCTTTATGTGCCGTCTTCTACCGAAGGTTGGCGACCATCATACGATAGGTTTCTCTGGTTTTGTGCCGCATGAATTATGTTCGCAGCTTCTGGTATTTGAAACCATTCTCTCAAGTTTCTCAGCCAGGATTTCTTCTTTCTGCCCAAACCTCTTCTACCTTCAATCTTGCCTTCCACGATAAGCTTAGCAGACTGTACTTTCATTACGGACACATGGCCCAGGTATGACGCTTTCCTCCTTTTAACAGTTGTTAACAATTCCACCTCTTTACCCATTCGTCTTAATACCTCTGTGTTGGTCACTCTGTCTGTCCAAGGTATTCTCAGTATGCGTCGATACAGCCACATTTCTAGAGCCGCTAACTTCTTTATAGTTGCTGCTGTTAACGTCCACCCTTCTACGCCGTAAAGTAGCGTAGAGAGTACGTAGCATTTCGTGGCGCGCCATCGGAGGTTAATGCTTAGGTTGCGGTTGCTTAAGAGCTTTCTCATTTTGATGAATTTGGATCTTGCTATTTCAATTCGGATCTTAATCTCTACTTCTGGGTCCCACTTGTCATTTACTGTATATCCCAGATATTTAAATCGGTGTACTCTTTCAATACGTTCGTCTTCAATATGCAGGTCGATATGTTGAAATTTTTTTTTACTGATCACCATAAATTTAGTTTTCTTTCTATTGATCTTCAGTCCAAATCGGCTGCCAGTTGTATTAACTCTATGTAGCATCATCTGTAAATCTTCGATGTTATCGGCCAGTATAATAGTATCATCTGCATATCGAAAATTACTTATTGGTACGCCATTAATCTTGATGCATCTATTGTACTCTTCTAGTGCCTCTAGAAATATTTGTTCCGTGTACAGGTTGAAAAGCAGTGGCGAAAGAATACAGCCCTGTCTTACCCCTCTAGAAATGGTTATGTTTTCACTCACCATATGTCCATTCTTCATGTGGGCTGTTTGATTCCAATATAGATTTTTTATAATCTGGATGTCCTTAGTGTCAAGTCCTGAAAGACGTAATAGTTCTATGAGTTTGTCATGTTTGATAGTATCGAATGCTTTCTCATAGTCGATAAAACAGAAGTAAACATCTTTCTGTTGATCCAGGCATTTTTGAATCAAAACTTGTATTGCAAAGAGGGTTCTCGAGTTCCAAAACCGCATCTAAAACCGAACTGTGTTTTACTTATGCTGTGTTCTAATTTTTGCTCGTATTCTGGAATGGATAATATGCAAAAATACTTTAAGGGTGTGGCTCATTATACTTATAAGGTGATATTCACTACATGTCTTAGAATTATATTTCTTGGGAAGGGGCACAAATGTAGATTTCAACCAGTCCGATGGAACTTGACCAGTATCGTATATCTTATTAAACAGTTCCAATACTACATTCAGGTTGTTCTCGTTAAAAACTTTTAAGAATTCGACTGGTATTTCATCGCATCCTGTTGCTTTCCCATCTTTCGTTTGATCTATAGCTTTTATCACCTCACTTTTCAATATTTTTGGTCCATTCAGATCAAGAGTGTTCGTAGAAATATGACGATAATCCGTAAACAAAATCTTTTATGTAGATTGCCCAAGTCTGTAACTGTTCTTCTTTATCTACAATAAGTTTATTGTTCTCGTCTATTAACCTACCAAACTGTTTTTTCTTGTAAGTATAAGTAAACTCCTTGATTTTTTTATGCATGTTAAAATTATCGTGTCTTCGTTCTAGCTCTTCTATCTCTTGACATTTTTCTTGCAACCATTTCTCTTTGGATTCTTTTATCTTTCTGCTGACAGTTCTATCCAGTTCTTTATATTGTTCGGGATTATTCTTATTTTCCCTCCTTCTGTCCATAAGGTGTAATATTTCATCTGTCATCCACTCGTTCTTCTTCTTCCGCTCGGAGTCACCAATTACTTCTTTTGCACCGTTGCATATAGCGTCCCTTAAGTTGATCCAGTCTCTTTCAATATCATCAGTGTTGGTTGTTAAAGCAACATTACTTACATTACTTACATTACATTACGACGTATGTCAGTATTGGGAATATTAAGCAGTTGATCAACCTCATTTTTAGAGTTTGTGAAATTTGAGAGGATATAGAATATAACAGGAACTCATAAAATATATTAACCCTTAACTTGACGGTGTGCACTCCAGGATACGTCATTTATTAAATTATACTTCCTCTACATAGACTAAGTTTGCCGCAAGATTTTAAACTTACCCTCTCCCTATAGCATTTGGCTAACCAACAAATTAATTTGAATGCCATACACAGAGTTTTGTCACAATCAGAGAGTATTTGGTGTAGACGTGCTCAAAATGACTTCCAAAAAAAGTGCTAATTTGTGTCATTCGGTAAGTAAATTAATTTTTTATATGTTAATAGTTATTGTATGAATTGGTAAACTATAATTATAGTTAATTGGGTCTTCAGCAAATAATTGTATAAAATAATATCACAATTTGTCTATAAACAAACAGATAGGATCACTTTGAAAAGTAGTATCTACGAAGACACATTGCCAGTTAAGCGACAATTTAGTTTGTATCCTCGAGTGTACATTGCCAGGTACTGAAGAAAATTGAATAAGTATCTTTCTGATACATTACCCGGTATACGGACAAATACTAATTGTATCTTATTAGATACTTTGCCCATTAGAGGATTAACAGAAAAGTGATAAAAACATTTGGTATATTATGCTTGTAATGATTTGTTGTATAATTTGCGATTTATGGTATACAGTCAGATACAAAAATTTATCTTCTTCGTGGATTTTTGATTTATTGTATGTACTCCAAAAGCTTGTGAATCAAATGCAATTATTGTCTATCTTCATATATATATATATATATATATATAATATATATATATAGTATATATATATATATATATATATATGTATATGTATATATATATATATATATATATAAATATATGTATATAGATATATACCGATATATATACATATACATATATGTATATATATATATATATAATATATATATATAATATATATATATATATATATATATATAGAAACCGAAGGTTCTACACTTTAAAATATTACGATTTAAGCCAAATTTCTTTAATAAAATGTTGAAAGATACAGAGTGTTAAAGTGGAAATTTTTTAATTTTCGCTATAATTTTTCATGTTTGTAAACATTTATGTATAAAAAAAATTCATAACTGGGTACTATTGAATATCAGGAATTAATAGAGGGCGCCACATATGCCACATATGTGGCATACATTTGTACTTAACTTCTTTACCTTTACTCTTTAAGTTACCGGTGTTTGTGATAAAAAATATTAAAGATACATTATTTTAAACCAAAAAAATAGGTATACTTGTTAATAAACTTTTAACTTTAAAACTCTGTTAATACTGTTATTAACTTTTATACCAAAATTCAAAAGTATTAATGTTTTTCTTTAATTTTCTTTCGTTGCCTGGAGTAATTGCGTTAAATCTGAATTATGTATTTGATTTGTAAAATTGCGATTATGTCGAAAACTGTTGAGTTTTAAAGTTATTAAAAAGTATACCTTTCTTTTGTTAAAATAATGTATCTTTAATATTTTTTATCACAGACACCGGTAACTTAAAAAGCAAAAAAAGTTAAGTGCAAATGTATGCAGTTAATATCAACAGTTTATTTAGAAAAAATTGGCTTGAATCGTATAATATTTTAAAGTGTAGAATCTACGGTTTCTTTTTGGTACAATTACTTACTAGGACCACCCTATAATATATATATATATATATATATATTATATATAAATATATATATATATATATATTCAAAACACTCACACACATTCACATAGACTCTAAAGCCCTTTCCAAGAATATATATACAAATAAATATATTATATAAATATATATATATATATATATATTATATAATATATATATATATATATATATATATATATATATATATATATATATATATATAATACGAATATGTGTATAAAGAAAAATTAATAGAGAAAAAGAAGACCAAAAATTTTTTGTGAAATCATGTTTATAGTTATATCATGTTTAGATATACGGTTTAATTTTGTTGTGTTGTGAAGTTATATTGTTTTTTGAACAAAGGAGACTTTTTCAATTTTCGATTTAACGTTTTCGGATTTACTTTTTAAATTACCATTTTATTAAGGATTAGTTTAAAGTAAATAAAATTTTATATTTGAAATATACAATCTGCCTACATTTTTCAAGGATTAATATCGGTTACCAGGAAACAAGTCATTAGTAGATAGTTAAAAGTCTGTGTTCTGATATTTTTGTATAATACACAATTTTTGGCGTGCCGACACGAATTGAGGATCAATAATAAAATTTTAAGTAAGGTTTTATTTATACCTGAAAAAATCGCGCGAAATGAGGACCAAGGACTTCTGATAAGGAAATCATTATACTCAGGTATAAAATATTATTAACAGTACGAAATCTCAAATTATCGCAATCATTGTAATAATGCAAAATAACTATTAATTTCACTTATTTGACCACCTTTCTGAGACAGCTCAAAATAAACTAAATCTAAAATAATATTTTAATACTAAATGTTTCTTTACTCATTTTAATCTCGTTCGGTCCGTAATTACGGTGTACCTACTTATTTTGGCTGTTCAGGTAGCGGTCCTCGATTCGAGAACAGCGACTTTTGTGAATTGTTTGAAGTGTTGGCCTTTTTGGAGAATTGAAAACATATTGAATTTATGAAATTGGCGTTGTTAATAAATTTAATTTACATACTCGTAATAAATTCACAAAATATTTTTTTGTTGTTTTAATTAGCTAATTGGATCATAATTAATTTAATTATTGTTTTATCATAGTAATATATATCATATATATATAGATATATAGATATATATATAAATATATATATATATATAATATATATATATATATATATATATATATAGTATATAAATAAATATATATATACATAAAATATATATTATATAATATATAATATATATATATATATATATATTATATATATATATATATATATATATATATATATATATATATATATATATATATATGGGATAAAGGAGTACGACCGTCAATCGAATATATATAAGGATCACTCAGACGAGTGGGGGTTCTTATATCGGTCTCAAGGTGGAGAAATAAAAGATAAAGTTAATAAGTTACTTTATCTATTTTGAAGACGTTTCGCTTTCGAGTTTTAAAAGCATCATCAGTTCATCTAAAAAGTACAATATGAGAACCACACAAGCATGGAAACGATGTTAATTGTTTATGTTAAATGTTAAAAGATGTTAATGTTAAAAGACATGTAGCAGTCAAAGTTATTTACAATAATGTGAATGAAACTTAAGTAAATGGATATAATACGCTGATATTGAATAAACAATTAAGTAGCTAACAACATATAGGAACTTATAAAAATTAGCACAGCAAATGACCAAAATAAATCTAAAGTATCTAAAGTAAATGAAATATTATTTAATATTAATTAGTGAATTAGTGAATCTGGTTCTTTTTTCACTAATTAATATTAAATAATATTTCATTTACTTTAAACCACATGGTCATTTGCTGCGCTAATTTTTTATAAGTTCCTATATGTTGTTAGTTACTTGATTGTTTATACAATATCAGCGTATTATGTCCATTTACTTAAGATTCATTCACATTATTGTAAATAACTTTGACTGCTACATGTCTTTTTACGGTAACAGTTAACATCGTTTCCATGATTGTGTGGTTCTCATATTGTACTTTTTAGATGAACTGATGATGCTTTTAAAACTCGAAAGCGAAACGTTTTCAAAATAGATAAAGTAGCCTATCAACTTTGTCTTTTATTTCTCCACCTTGAGACCGATATAAGAACCCACCACTCGTCTGAGTGATCCTTATATATATAATATATATATATATATATATATAATATATATATATATATATATATATATATATATATATGTTAATCACAGCTGATTAAGTTAGAAAATAAAGTAAACTTGAAGACTCTTTGACAATCTATTTTAATGAAGTTGATGTTACTTACGATTTTGAGAATATTGCCGTCAAAGCTGGTCAGTTTTTTTTTAAAGAATAACATGTAATATCAATTTACAAAGACTGGTACAAAGACAATGTATAATTTTAACTTTTAGGTATAGGACAAAAAATCCTCTCTAGAGAGTTTTACATCTTTTTATTTTATTCTTATCCTGTACTACATGTCATGTAAACTGTCTTTGTAAATTTACATTTCTTTTTGTGAAAAAAACTTATACAATATTTCACAAAAAAAAAATTTTACAACTTTGAGCAGCTTTTACCGGCAATATTCTCAAAATCGTAGTAACCATCAACTTAATTAAAATAGATTGTCATTTTTCATGTGAAACTATTTGTAGCTTATCCCTTATTGTCCCTGTCGATGACTATCAACGAAATATTGGATCAATAAAGACTAAAGAGTACGCTGTTTTTTTACCCAAAGAGTCGTAAAGTTTAGTTTATATATATAATATATATATATATATATATATATATATACTATATATATATATATATAAGTTTTAACTATATGTTTTTTTACCAAAATACAATTGGGAAGTGTTTTAACTTCTGTATGTTTTTTAATAATAAAAGAGTTATCATATGTGTAATAATTAAAATAAACGATGTTGGGTATACAACAATTTTTTTTTTTAATTAGAAGCGTTTAATTGCATATTTGATCATAGTTTTTTCTTTTTCAAAACAACTTTTCATAATAAGAATTTCGATATTGAGACAAATAAACCTTACTTTACCGTTACGCAAAATTCATATTTTTTAACATACCTCGTATAAACTTAATAAAAGTTGATATGATGGTTGAGTCATTAGGTTTTAGACTTAGGCCATGCAGAACTTTTTATGATATGCATATTGTTTCGTAAAATTACGACGATTACGTAGGGGTTTCTATGAATCCATAAAATTTATTTGAAGTTGGCACATGAAGACTGTTTATATTTTATCTAAGCAACGTAAACAAAAGTAATAATAAAATATATAGTTCGATATTAGATTCCAACGTTCCCAACTTGTAGACACGCTGTATAATAAAATATTATACCTATATAAATATTATATATTTATATATTGTTTTCTATTTCAGATAGTATCATCGAGAACAAAAAAAACTGTTCAGAATTTTTAGAAATACTACTCTTGAAGACAGTGATGATGCGAAGGTAGTAAGTAGTAATATTTTGATTCCACAAAAATATATTGATTCTGACATAGAGGAGGATTTGGAAGACTTTTCAATTCCAGTTAAGAAGGTAATTGTGGAAAATATTCCAGATTTAAGGGACACTCATAACTATATCAACCTTGTTAACGTTAAAAGTTCTGAAGAGATAATAAATAAATTTGATGTTTTATCTGATCTCCAGTTACATAGCGAAGAAACAAATGCAGTTATCGAAGAAGAACAAGAAGAAGAAGAAGAAATACAGTCAGGAAACGCAGAAGAAACACGTGCCTCTAAAGAAGTAGCGAATGTAAGTCACAAAGCAACATTCCACTGAACTTTAACATCTAAACAAAGATGTCCAGATAGAAGTCAGAAATCTAAGAAGAGTACAGGATCGAAAAAATATAAAAACGTACAGTTTTTGATTGGTCCGAAGACAGCTTTTGATTATCCAGTAGAGTCGCTTTCTGAGAATTTTACAATGCCGGGAAAAATTGCCACTCCATTAGAAATATTTTGATAAATTTGTGGATAAAGATATTCTAGAAATGTTAACAACAGAAACTAATAGGTACTCTTTACAGTTAAACCAGGAGTCATTAGAAACAAATGTAGATGAAATTAAAGATTTTATAGCCATCGAATTACTTATGGGCATAACACAAATGCCAGCTATACGGACTACTGGAGTCGAAATTTGCGATATGACAAAATAGCCAATGTTATGCAGTTAAAACGGTACCAACAGCTAAGAAGAAATTTACATTTTACTAACAATGAAGAAATAAATAGTGACAGATACTTCCAAAATTAGGCCGTTTATGGAAATGATAAGAAAAAATTGTCTGAAAATAGAAGAAGAAAAGAAAATGTCGGTAGATGAGATGATGGTACCATACAAGGTACAAAAAGCCGGTTGTAAAAGGCAATATATGCCAAAAAAAAGCCTAAGAATGGGGTTTTAAATTATTCGTCAGATGTGGTGTATCTGGAATTGTATATGATTTTTTTACCTTACGGAGGGGATGATACATCAGTAGATAGATATTTCGCTGATAGACGAGGAACTTTTGGTTTGGGTGCTAAGACGGTATTAGCTCTCTGCCAAACAATAAAAACCCCTGAATGTTGCATGGTTTATTTCGATAATTTTTTCTGCTCCCCTAGTTTAGTACACTACTTAAGACACGAAAAAGGAATTCTATCTCTTGGAACATTAAGAGCAGATCATCTACAAGGTTGTGGTTTTCAAACAGATGCGGAATTAAAAAAAAAAGGAAGAGGATCTTTTCAGCAGAAAGTGGATAATGAAAAAAGAACTTGCATTGTAAAGTGGTTTGATAACAAGGCCGTTCCATGTGTGCAGTTCGTATGTAAGTAAGTGCTTATCCTATGTGTAACCATTAAAAGATTCTCTAAAGAAGCAAAAAAGAAAATTGAAATACCCTGTCCATCCATTATCAAACATTACAATGCACATATGGGTGGCGTAGATTTGGCAGATATGCTAGTTGCGCTTAAACCGAACACCTTTTAAAAGCCACAGGTGGTACCTTTTCAATTTTTTCCCAAATACTGGATATATGTGTAACAACGCTTGGCTTTTATATCGCAGAGCTAATAATTTACTGGAGGACGAAGAAAATGGTATGGGTCTAAAAGAATTTAGAATATTACTTGTCGATTCCCTTCTATTTAAAAATAGAAAAAGGAGATCCGACGGAATTATTACACCAAAAAAAAAAGATTCGTACTCACGTCCAGAATATACCTGGAGAAGATGTTAGAAAAGATCTTTTTGGACACTTTCCAACTTTTACAACCAAAGGACGATGTCGAAACTGTTGCAAAGGACAAACAACAACGAGTTGATGTCAAAATGTAGAGCGAGGTTATGTTTAGTGGAATCACGTAATTGTTTTTATGATTTTCATAACTAATTTTTTTAATTTTTTAACAACTTATAATTATTAATACTTTTTACTTTATTTTTTGAGTGTTCTAAGTTTTATGTAAAGTTTTGAATTTAATCTGTAAAAATAAATGTTTGATCATCTTTGTAGTTTATTAATAATTTGTAAATGTTTATGGTTTAAAACCCCTACTTTATGGTATCTGTTTCATAATAACTAAAGAAAAGCACAGTTCCACAAAATGTAATAAAAAACATAAACAAATCTACAATTGTTTTTGCTAAAAGTCGTGATAATGCTAAAGACCCTTAGCGAAACAATAATTGTAGATTTGTTTAATGTTTTTTATTAAATTTTGTGAAAATTTGATAATTTCCATTTAATCCAATTTATTTAATATATTGGTCCAAACGACAAATAAACATCTTGGCGATGTATCTTTCTAGATACGGAGGTATTTTTTCTAATCACCTGGCAATGTATCTATGGTCATCAGTACTTGTTTTAATAGTAACCTGGCAATGTGTCTTGCGAGATACATTGTAATATAACCGTACGCCTAGCAGTGTATCTTATGAGATACAATGTCAATAAAATGTCAAAAAATATTAAAATAGAAACAAAAATGTAATTGATTATGAAAATGGAGCCCTCTAAAGATAATATTCAGTAAGCAAAAACATTTTTCTTACAGCGGTTATGTGCGCGCCAAGTTAAGGGTTAAGATAGGGCGTCTAAGGTGTATAGGGCATGTAATGTGGATGGAACAAAATGAGCCAGCTAGAAAAACGCCTCTTGATAGACCCATTCGTCAGAGAAGAAGAGGAAGACCCAGTACAAGTTTTCTTGATAACATCTGTTCTAATTACATCAATGTTCTAACATCAATGTTCTAATTAATTTTTGTAGCATTTGTGTGCTTCACGCAGATCTTCGGTAATAAATACTATATCGTCGGTAAATATTTTTATTCCCCGTCTCATTTTTATTCCCCTATTTTTCACACTTCAGCATTTTAAAGGCATATTCGAGGACCGTTATAAATCATGTAGGTGAGAGAATGTCCCCTTTCTCACACCTCGCTTTATCTGAATTTCTCTGGTGGTATCATGTAGTTTTACATGCATTGTGGCGTTTTGGTACAATGTTTGTACTAACTTTGTGAGCCGGTAGTGTATTCTAATATTGTTTGGAGCAGTTATTTGCTAAGTACTATTTAAATGAGAATAAGCCACAATTAAAAGTTAAAATACGTTTATTGACGTTTCAATTTCCACTTCGGAAATGGTTCTCAAAATAGGATGCACAAAATATGTGCTGTCTAATTCCACGGTATTGAAGGCTTTGTGAAAGTTTACGAAGATAATTACCAGTGATCTTTTATATTCTATCGATTTTTCTATTAAGGTTTTTTAATGTTTGTAGGTGATCGTTTGTTTCGAATTTTATGCGGAAGCCAGCTTATTCTCGGGGCTGGTAGAAATCCAACTTTTTTTTTTAGTCTTGTCGTAATTATTGGAGTAAACATTTTATGTGGTTCAATAAGCTGATTGGTCTATAGTTTTTTAGGTGCGCCTTGTATCCTTTCTTGTATAGTAAAATTGTTACTGCATTGTTCCATATTTGTGGTATGCAATATGTTAGACAAAGGTTAAACAAAATTTTTATTTGGTTGAGAAGAGCACGTCCGCTCATCTTTCTAGCTTCTATTAGGAGTCCATCTTCTCCTGGTACTTTGTTGTTTTTCATCTTTTTCATTGGGTCTTGGATTACACTTAGTGTGATCTCTGGCATGAGCTTTGAACCCTGGTTGATGATTTTGCGTCATGCGACTGCTTTCAAGTTCGTTTGGTCTTCTCTTTGACTTGTGTATAGTTTGTATGATACTCAGTTAAGTGACAATTATATTATTCATGTTGGTAACAAGATGTCATGACAGGAGGTGACAGGGACAGATTATTAGGTTAGACAA